>JAOBRG010138882.1:0-12211 GCA_027574985.1 Umimayanthus nakama | reverse complement strand
CCCTTTTGGTGTAATATTTGCTAAAACTGAAACGAGCATTCAAAAGCCATTTAAGGGGTTCTTGGCCCCCTTTTTCTAGAATTTCATAAACTATACAGCTTCTTCGCCCAGCTTTCAAGAAATTCTAGATTAGCCTCCGATTCTCCCTGTTTCATAAGCAAAAATATTGAACTGTGCGAACAAAACGTCCGGTCGCATCTTGATCTTCCAACCGGTCGATAGATCGTCCGGTACAATATTCAAAAGTCAGTGTGAATCGTGTCATTCAGATCCCTCGTATTTCACAATTTGGAGTTAAAAGAGGGATTTTGCAATACACGAAAAACTGAACATTGTTATGTTTAAGTTTTTAAAACATATAAAATACACACCTCTAGTTCCTCTAGGTAAAGATCTTCTTGATAATACCGAGGCATGTGTTCAGACAGTCCGTAATGGGTAAAGCCCGTCTTTATTGCGAGAACAACTATTTCTTCCAGCGATCCAAATGCGTGCTTACAAAACTGCCCACTGTGACTGTGGAAAGAAAAAGGCATTTTTCTTGTTTTTCACAAGAAAACTAGCTACCACTACTAGCAAATTGACTACATTGAGCAGGAACCAAGTCACGGACCTAGTCCCCCGCAATACACACGGTCGAAATTGGCGTTTGTAACGGATGTGACGTTTTCACATTTTAGTTTTCCGGCGAGTCGAAAAATGTTATAAACAATTAAAAAAAAATAACCACTTGTCTCGTCTATCCCGAACCATAACTAGATTTGTAAAAACTAAACGAAATTTAATACGTGTTAGTATTTTTTATTAAAACGCCATGAGAATACAATCATAACACATAGACCATTTAATGGCTTTAGAAGAGTAAAAATGAAAACGACTTGCGGCTAAACTTGTAAAACAAGGTGATTCACTGATCCGGATATGTGTATTCCAAATTTGCATGCGGTTTACAAAGCGTGCTATTTTTAGTATTTAAAACATTTTGAAAATAAAACAAAGTACTTTTGAAACGAAATTCGAATGATTTTGTGAATACAGAATTAGAAGTGAAGACATCCAGCCTCCTAGATCCTGCATGAAGGTAATAGGTATAAATATACTCTTTTCTATAAATACATTTATTATATGTATAATATATTTTTTTTTGGCTCGAAAGGGAGAATGTCTTATTTTAGGACCTCAGCATCAACTGCAGACCAAACGTTCTGATTTTTTCTTTTTATATATATATACAAGATAGAAAATATTGTCTCGATACGATTTGAGAGAAGAAACGAATAGTGGTGTCTCACCTCGTGTGTTGCCCTCATCATTTTCCATTCGAACTGCTAACCGCGATGCATGCACTGCACTACCACTAGTGTACAGGAATCACCTGTCTTTCTTGTTTCTAGACAACACGGCTATGAATTCTGATTTCACAGGGGTAGCTGCATCGCTAAATAGATAAATACACAATAATGCTCACGAAAGATATTTTTAAACCACCACCCGGCTAAAGGATCTGATTTTTAAAATACTGCAGTAAATAAATAGAAAAATATATATCTTTTAAACATACTAAATATTGTTGCCATACTGTATGTAGAGGTGTGCCTGCTCGCCCAAATGCTGTGCCTGCTACATTTTGGTCACGAATCTGATGAATCAGAGCAAATTCCTTACATCGAATGGCGATGTACGGCAATGTACAGGATAGAACTTAAACCGAACAGGCAGTATGCATTGCAGTTGTATATTTTTTGCCTTCCACCTATTTTATGCTCTTTCAAAAGCCTGCAAATATGAGAATATGTTTTCTTCTACTTCTATTTCAACGGTCTTTACCATGCTGGGTTATTTGCAAAGGTAAACGCTGGTGATATCCGGCGATTGTATTTCCTCTCAGAGGAAACTCCTAACCGAGCAGGAGACTGGATCTAGTCTCCAAAAAAAGAATGTTTGTCGGCCTGTTGGCAGCAAACACGGTTGAACAATGCCGTCCAATTACGACTATCAGTTGGTTTAGCATCTGTCAGTTTTGACCACGGTAGGCCAACAAAAGCCCCTTTTCACGCAAGCCCAAAAGCGTATCAGGTACATGTAGCGCTGAAAAATTGATCAGGCTAAACAATGGGGGTTTTGCATAATGCAGTTAGTGCCTGTGATTCCGTGAAAACATGTGCGTTCTTTACGTCCGGGCGGGGCGGATCGACTCGCGGAGCGTTCTAAAGTTCATTTTAACGTCTCTCGCCATTTTGGAAGCAAGAATCACTGAAATTCTGAATTTTTGGGACTGAGGGGCAAAAGGAAATGTGGAAATAAAAAAAATAGTGGAATAATTTTTGTCAATATTTTCAAGATTTAATGATTTTATAACTCCTTATTCATGGTTTGACTGTATTTGAGGGCCAGATTCGAAGTTTGTAAGATTGCTCGATTTGTTGTTGGTGCTCAAAATTTCCACAGAAAGCGAACTTTCGGAGGAGTTTTGGAGCCAGAAACTAAAGTGCGCATGCCCAGTTGATGTCTGAGCATGCGCAGATGAGAAAAGTGTTGACTTCGCAGCGCGAAGCGGGCAAGTTCAAGATGACTAGAGTTGGCGTGAATGGGATTTAACAAAGGGGGTCGTGTACTACGGTACCGTTCTATTCCCCTCTCTTAATGGGAAATGGAAACAGGTAAAAGTTTTCCAGCCAATGTTGACAAGACATGCCAGAGAAATACAGAAAGAAAGCCTACACTTCGATTTACTCTCACTCTTGTGGAGAGTACGGATGACAAAAACCCAGAGTTTTCCTTCACGCAGTTGACGAGGACAGCAAAGCCAAAGGTACAGGGCCGTATTTTTAATACAAGCTTATGTTCTCCCAAATTTCGCGCGTTGTAATCGTTCATTATATTTGGCCGTGCATTTTCCCTGGCGTGTTTGCAGAGTCGGTGATTTTCTGAACTTGTTGGTTCGTGTGTTTTGATATACCTGTGTTTAGGGTGAAGAAGTTACCAATGAGAAAGACCCTTGGGAGGACGATCACGAAGATGACAAATTAAAATTGCTAGCCAAAAAGTTTGAGGAAAAATATGTGAGTAGAAAATGTTTTATATTGAATTTGTTGGTATTCACGCGTGCTGCAGGTCAAAACAGCAAAACGGACGTCACACTTTCCACGAGAGCGCGTGTCGCAACAAGTTTCCTCACTGCGATTTTATCGTTAAATTCCCAGGGTCCAAAGACAAATTCAAAGAGAAAGATTCGTGATCGGATAGAGGTGAGACTATTATGTGTAGGTGTACAGAGTTGGCTTTCAAATCTGACTATTTATCGTGTACGTAGAAATTAAACTCCTCTCATGACTCAAAGTGCGAAGTTTTGCCAGAAACCTGGTCGCTCCTGGTTATTACACTTCTCAGTTGTGAACATTCGCAGCCTTCGTAATGATTGATGTCGCTGTTCTAAGGTTTTAGTTGCTGTGTCCTGGAAAGAGTTTTTAAAAGCATGTATATGCAGGAGAGTAGTATCGCTAGATTGTAGATAAGTTGTCGAGGCGATCGTCACATTCATTTTGCGGCGATGTGTGCAGTTTATATAAAACTCTTGCTGTCGGTAAATTGATTTACAAACATAGAAGTTTTTCACAGTTTGGTTGAACTTGAGGTAATCCCAAGACTTTATGTATATGTAGCCCAGACTTGTAGAAACTCCTATCGATACTTCAACAACAGTCACGCTTACTATCCAGCTCTTGTCTCTGTCGTCGTGTGCCGTTTTATCAAAACAAAGTTATCATAAAGACAAACTATTGTCTCTGAAAACGATTCTAATTAGAGGTTGTCGATTTGCGATGACTGGATCAAAGTTACTCTAGTTGCTTCATAGCGTAAAACGAAAAAGACAGTCAAGTATCATGTAATGGTTTCCATGCAGTCACTGGCTGTGATAATATGCTTTCAAGATTCGTTTGTATACGAGCATGAACGTCGAAAGAGTACCCGCATGACCTGTTTCCAACACGACCATGCAGTCTGCTCTGGTATGTCCATTTCACAAATAAAAGTTCTTTATTCTTCCTGATGTCAGACTAAGAGAAATTTTATATAACATCAAAAAAACAGAAAATATATCATTTTGTTGACAGGGACTCCAATTGTTTAGGCATTGGTTAGCTTTAACACATGCTATTATAAATAATATCTAGATCTTTTAAATTTGTCTTTTTGTCAGTCCGAAGTTGTATGTCACAACTCACACATTCAACAGTGAAACAAACAAATTGTATCCAAAAAGATGCAAATGAAATCTCCCTGATACTTTTATATCGAATTACTAGTTTTTTTTAACGTAAATACTCGTACTACAGCAAGTAAGTAAAATAGTGTTGTGCATTTGATTCTTGATCAATTCAAAGCAGTGTATTTTTAGGCTAACATGGAACACACAAATCACAATGTTCAGTTTACTTTGCAGTGTTCCAAATCATCTAGTTACAGTTCAAGCTTGCATGTTTCGTGAGGATTCTTCAGTTGAAGTTAACCTCAACAAGCTTGGGTCACTTCTCACAAAAAGCGTTCATGTTAATACTAATTTTTTGAAAATGGGAAAGTACTGTTGAACTAATTGGAAAACAAAAGGCCAGTTTTACCATTATTTTTCTGTTTCTGAAGAATAATTATATTAGCACCAACAGCAGGAAAAATCAAATTATTAACTAACAAACTAACATGAACTTTTTTGTGGAAACTTGTTAAGGATTTCATTTACAGTTTAGTAAATGCTGGTGCATTCTACAATTGTTTAGATAGTGTGATGCTCATGTTTGAAACAATCCATTCAAGCTCTGTTTTCTAATTCTCAGAGACATGTATTGATGTCATTGTTTGAGTATGAAAGTGGACTATTGCATGCTTTTCTCTTTTAAGTGCTTTGTCAATGATATGATTAGCTATTTAAATGATTTTTTGTGAACTTGAAAAGGCTTGACTAGAAAATGTGGTCAGTGGAAGAAGTTCCTGGTTGACAGTAACTCTAGCACCTTTCCATAGATCTATTCTTTGTTCTCTTTTCATGAAACTCCTAAATCAGAAAAGAGTTGTAAACCATGTTTATCAAACAGACGTTAATATCAGCACAGATCTGCTGTGTTTGATATTTGTGGGTGAGACAGAAGTTTGATTCTCTCGATTGGAATTGGTAGATTCAAAGTGAGCAAAAATGTGCTTTTTAGAAGGGAAAAAACAGGAGCACTTTTGGTTAACACAGGTAATAGTCTGTTATAACAGTCTTTAGAACAAAGCTGGCAATTTTTCGCGCACTTTTGTATGGCACGAGTGTGCATCTAAATCTCAAAAGACGCACGCCCATGCATCTATCAAATTGCGTGATTGAATTCAACTAATCAAAACGCTCGCAATAGTTTAGAAGAATTCTGTATTTTATCAGTTTTCGTTTCAAGTTGCAATGTTCTAAAAGAAATGGTCCATACTTCTGCTGTGCCTCTATCGAGTTATGGATGCACTTGTGAAGTTGGGAGAGCACTCGAGAAGCTAGAGAAGCACTCGGCTTCGTCTCGTGCCACTCAAATGCATCTCTCGTGCTCTCCCAACTCAATAGACACACGCCAAGCATGGACCATTTCTTAATTTTACCTAGATAAGATACCATTATTATTGTTCATGAAATTTAACTTTTTCTTTTCCTACTATTTTTAGGATCTGATTGATGTGGGATATGGATATGATGAAGCAGATCCATTTGTGGATAATTCAGAAGCAGTAAGATTTTTGTCTTTGTGATTTAAGGCCTTATACCTCATAACTATTTTTAAATGCTCCTTATAGCTTCAATTATTTGTCAGTTTTACTTGCAGTCATTTTTGTTAGTCCAGGGAACAAAATACCCTTTCCTCAGAAATGGAAGTGCAGTCAGTGTTTATCTACAATTTTAAGAAGGTTCAATGACTAAAGACTGTTGCTGTTATCTTTGTAGTATGATGAGTTGATATCTGCTGACTGGACAACTGAGCATGGTGGGTTCTACATTAACCAAGGGATGCTTCATTTTAAGCGAGTCAAAGAGGATGATGACAGGTGTGTAAGAACACAGTTAAACAGAATGAAGGGGGGCTGCCTGCACCCATCCTTTTCTTAATGCCAAAAACCAATGCGAATTGAATGGTCCTGAGAATGAAACCCTGCAGCACATCTCATCTATGGACCACTAGTGCACTGCCTTACAATCTGAGCTAGAGAGGATTTGATGCCAGATCCTCAACTTTTGGTACACACAAGTATTATTCCATATTTACTTAACTAGTTAGAAAAAATAAACTAGTTAGATGAGTTTTAACTAGTTAGTTGGCAAGAAATGTTTCCATTAAAAAATTGAGTGAAAGAACACATGAATCTGATCTTGATCATTGAAGGCATTTTATTGTAACATAACAATAAGTTGGTAGAAGCCACATCTTGCTTGTTTTATTGATATTTATGTCATTAAGTTTTGTTTTCATATCTGTTTCGACCACATAAAACTATATACACCCTTTTATATGTAATTAATTGAAGTGCTGTTTTCCCATTTTAGTGATCATGAATTTAAGGTGCCGAAGAAGAAGAAAGGACCAAAGGTTTGTTGCTAATGATGATGATGAGAACAAAGGTAGTGGTAGTATGTTAATGATGGTCTTAATGACAATGTTGACAATAATTATTACAGTCAGTGATGTTGTTGAAGATGATAAAAACTACCATGATGGTGACATTATTGATAGAACTTAATTTATCATCCACGTTGGTTTATATAGTCTTACATACTCTTACGAAATAATACAGCTACAAAATTAATTTCTTTCAGTGAAGAGAGGCCCCATCCCCATCCCTCTCCATCAAACACACACATACACACATCCGGGGAATGCTAGACAATCACAGGGAGAAGACAGTCCTCTAAAAACAGACTTTGTTGGAGCCAAAGATAACAAAAAAAGTATTTGTGCCTTGTTTGTTGTATTTACGTTCTCAAAAAGAACAGTTTCTACTGACCCCTTCAACTTTATAGTTGTGTTCAGTATACACTGTGTTTTATTGATCTATCAAGAGTGTTTTTGTACCTTTTTTGAGGAGCAACAAGGGACTTACTCACACTACTCTATAAAATCAATTTTTTATAACTATTTTGATTGGAATTTTTTAGAAGATTAAAGATGCTACTATGAAAGTGAAGAAGGTAAAAGATGTAGGTGAAAAGAAAAGAAAACTGGACAAAGATAATAAGGAGAAGAAACCAAAGAAGATCAGGCTGTCAAGGTGAATTACGTTTCACAAGTTTAGTGTTTGTTGGTTTACCTAATAAACGATAACTAATTAAACTTGTTTAGCTATACTTCTAACCTGTGAACTTGTGTGACATATTGTCATGACATTGTCTGTGGTTGGCTTAAGGCTCATTTACACCAGCAGTTTTTGATGCAAATTTTGTAGAAATTTCCAGTGCAAATGTTGTTGAGCCTGCTCTGCAACTTTAAATTGCTTGTGCAAACCATGATGTATATTGTATCATATTTTCACATATATTTTATATATCTTATGTAGCTGTATAGCTCAGGGCACCTTTTGATAGCAGGCTGCATTTCATCGCACCTGAAAGGACTACCCTGAGCATTATAATAAATAAAGGCGCTATTTATTATTTATTTAACCACATTCAGCATAATTTTATCACGATTTCTCTGTAATTTTTATGAAATGTGGTAGTTTTGAGCAGCAGCATTGACAACAGAGCATGCGCACACGGCTATAAACACATATTGCAAAATCAATTGATAAATTAGTATCGATCGATAAAACCTTGTTGATTGGAATCAAATGTATCAACCAATCAATAGAAATCGATACTCTAACCTTTTTTGCAAAATTGATCAGTTTTTACAAATTTCATCAGTTTTATTGCTAGACGAAAAACTTTTTAATTTTGGTAAAAATACCTCTTTTTATCCTTGGTATCATAATTCGTATGAAGTAACAAGACTTTTACACTAGATGGGTTGAAAAAGTTAAACACATCTAAGGATAATAGGTAATTTTCAATTTGCTTTTTTTTTTTTCATTTGCATAAAAACTGAAAAAAAAAATGATCAAAAAATTATTTTAATGTGAATAAATAATGCAGTTTTCCACTTGGAAGATCATCCATAAAATAGCTGTAAAAAATTTGCAAGCCAGTCAACCCAGCTCAAAAACCAAAGCATTTAAAGACAAATAACACAAGTTCAACTGGCTTTTTTACTCGCACTGTAAACCATGGTTACTGACTAGTAAATGCTTTGACTATAATACTTGCTATTTGGTACAAAGTTGTCACATATTTTGCCTAATGTTGATGATGTTTAAATGCCATTTTTTACAGTGAGGGAAAAGAGAAGGAGAAAAAGCACAAAAAGAAGCATAGTATAAGCAGTGCAAAACCTGCGACCTCGGAATATAAATCACCAACAACAACAACAAATACAGTATCAAGCTCTTCATCTTCAAATGCAGTTGCCTCCACTGGCTCTTCTGCCAATACGACAAGTGCCTTCGCAGATACTGCACCGAGTACACCAAATGGACAGACAGACAGTACAACTTCTTCCTCCCCAGATGAAAGCCTTGCTAAATTAACTGTAAAAACAGAGCCTCTCAGAACCCAGTCTGATGACTCCTCTAAGAATACTGCTGTGTTTGATGCTGCAAGTGCTGATGGTAATGTCAGTGCAGTATCAAGTGTCAATCAAAATGGTTCCCAGGACGAAAATGGTAGTACTCCCAGTGTTCCAGGGAATTCCACCACAGTAATACCCAAACTACCACCAGGTTTGTCATCAGGCCTAGAAAGTTGCGTCAAACAACTCAAGGAAGCTGCTGAAGTCTGTGCTGATGGGAAGTGCAAATTTTTTAACAGAGATGTCAATAATTTACTGCTTGAGTGAGTATTTGTGGTTTATGAGTGGTAAATTTGTTGAAGAGCATTGAATATTAATTTACTGTATCTAAAATTGTAAACTGGTAACTTGAATCCTGGATAGTTAAAGACCAAAACTAACTGATTTAAAGTAAATTTTATTGTTTTGGGTATGTTTGTTTGGGTCCTTTCCAGAAGTATAATATTATCTAAAATACTGACTACATGAATGTACATGTGTTTTAATAACATTCGTAAGGATAACCATTCCTATTCTAGAGTACCTGAAATACATGAAATGCTCTAGGTGGCAAAATACGTACTAGAAGAAACTGGTTTTATTCTGGAATGAGATTATTTTGGGTGATTATTCCAATAAAATGCACCTCTGTAAGGTCTATCTCATGAACTGCATCTAATAACTGTTGTGTTTTTCTGGTTAGGGTTGAAACTGGTGCAAGGGAACTCAGCTGTAGAGTACGTTCGGTAAGTTGTTGTACGTTTAGTACACAATTGTCGTGTTTAGACATTTCAGGTTTTGATTGGTCAACGAAAGTCTTGCAAGCTTGATAATTTAGTGCTCTGCCATTCATGTATGCCTTCAAACTAGTGGTTGCTGTTAGTAGCCTTGTTTGATTGTGCTGAAAAACTATTAATAGGTTCCTTACCATTGTTGATGTGGAAATGGCAACTACTACACTCTCAACTCAAGTGAAAAGGAAAATGTCAAATATAATAATAAAGTAAATATTTCTCTTTATGTACTCTAAACTTAAATTATAGTCTGTTTTTTTTAGTATGATATAATAACCAGAAGTTCTTAATTCTGTAATGACTTCCATAAAAATTTATTATAGCAACCATACCCTTTTCTCTTATGGTAATAACATGTCTTGCCCTAACTACTATTAGTAAATAATTGGTCTAAATGTTCTGTACAACAATCAGTGTGGTGTTGTTTAAGTGTTGATACTTGTTGTTGATGTTTGTTCTAAGTAGCACTAAAAGTCTTGTACATTTTATGAGGATGACACAGTATACTTCCATAGCGTGACTTTAGTCTGAGCTTTGAAGCTGATGAAAAGTGTGCTAAAACAAGACATTGTATGATTTGTTTGTTTTAGGGAATTTATGAGTACCTGGCTGTGTATTTACCATGCAGTAAGGAGACAATTCAGAAGAGGGCTAAGAAGTTGCTCCTAACTGACCAGGTATCGAGTGAGATATCTAGCACAAGCATTCTGTTTCAGAAAACCCAGTTGTTTTTATTTTTACTGCCCATTGTTTTATTCTGCAGCAAGGCAGTGGTACATTAAGGCTTGTCCATCCATTTTCTAAAGCCAAGAAATTGTAGGTTGCAAAGGAAGAGATCAGGAGAAAAATATGGTTGTCGAGATAGCTCAAGAAATAATAATAAATAAACTTCGACAACAAATTTTATACACAATGAATTGCAACCTCTTAAAAACTGTACCAACATGATTTTTAAAATTTTTTATTTCCAGAATGGGAGACTAAGGGAGCCAATGGCAAAACTAAAAGCAGGTAAGTTGAACAGAAGATGTAGGAATTTTGTGATATGTGGCAAGATTAGCAAGTGTAGCTGTCACTGTCAATAAGTCTGCCAGCTACTGGTTAGTCGATTGAGACGAGCATCTCTTTGGTTCGAAGGGTTTTTCTTGATTTCATGCAAGACAGTTTGAAAGACAAAAACCAAAAGCAAGAACTTTTAAAACACATCAAATTTCAGGTGTTAGTAGTATCTTTTACCATTTACATGTACATGTATACATAGTGTGTTGAGAAACTAAACAGGCTTTGTGGTGGTTTTTGATTCAGCTGTGGACAGAATAATGCCAGAGCAGGAGAAGAGATTCCAAGAGGAGGTACAGAAACATGTGGAAGAACAGAGCCAGTGCAAGTGAGTAGCTGTTCTTTGGTCTGTGTAATCTCGCTGTTCATAGCCTGCGTAGCTCATCCTTCTGGTCAATTGAAAAGGGGCTAACAATTTTGGAAGCTGAGCATAATTATGTGAGTCTGTTGTAGAAGTAAGCTGCAATAATTATTGATTGATCATTTGCCAAGCTACTGCTTTCTTAATTGGCCAGGAAGCCGAGCTACAGAGACTGCAACTCACAGATGATCTCCATGTTCAGCCCTATGACATTACATGTCCATGGCTTCTCACTGTCAAATTACGCATGCATTAAATTGATCTCATAACTATTTTTTGCACTCACCGTCTTTATATAATTATAACTCTTATATTTTAGTGATGGCAAGTCAGAGGGAGAAAACAAAGTCCTTGAAGACCAAAAGGTGTGCCACTTTAGCTTCTTTGTGCTACAGTTATTTGAACCAGAGACATGACATTTTGTCATAAATTTCTCACAATTTTAAACACTGTTTTTTTTGTAACAGGAGCTCTTCAAGTCTGCTATGGCCATCGATGATGATGCCGAGGCTACCACCCCAACTGACCCCAGTGTGAGTGTAACTCTTATTAATAAGAAGTGGTTTCCAGCAATTAATTTTTTCTTTAATTATAACAAATTATAGTTTAGTACTTATTATTTTTGGTTTTTTTGTGTGTTAATAATAATTATTATTGTAATTGCAATTCTTTTTAGGCCCCTTCATCCACCCAAGATAAGAGCAAAAACCCAGCTCCAAAGAGAAAGTTTATTTGGAATGGAGAATTGAGGTAAATGAATGTTTATAGTTACTGGAGGTAAATAGATGTGTTAAAAGAATTTCACACAACCCTTCTGAAAGTTCTAATTGTAACAAGACGTACTTGCAATCATGGCTTTCAGGAAGCTTCTCTGTGATGTAGTACAGATGAAACTGAAACTGTATGAGATGTCTAAAACAAGAACCCATTCTGCAGAGGAGTATATAAAGGCAAGTATAACAAACACAGTCCTTCTAACTCATGGTTTTTTGTGCATCTTAGCATAGATCTGTAGTTGTGTGGTTAAACAGCTAAATCTCACAGTAATCAGAAATTTATGAAGTTCTGTCTTCACATTTCAAGCATTGGATGGTTGTAAAAAAATTTGTTATAGAGTTTAAGAATGTGTCTTATATAAAAAAAGGCAATTGCAAATGTTAAGTTGTTTTTTCCATTAGTACAAGTGAAGTATAATATTTTTTTACAGCTGACTGGCAAGTGATTGGAGTTCCTTGCCGCTGACAGATTAAATATTTCCTGGTCACTTAAGAATTCTGTTTTGATTACCGTATTTTGCCGTGTATAAGTCGACCTTTTAACACCAAAAATTCATGTCTAAAAAT
>JAOBRG010138881.1:0-33845 GCA_027574985.1 Umimayanthus nakama | reverse complement strand
TTGTTGTTGATTTTGGTTGTTGTTGATGTTGTTGTTGTTGTTGTTGATTTTGTTGTTGATTTTGTTATTGTTGTTGATCCTGTTGTTGTTATGTTGTTTTTGTTGTTGCAGATCGAGGTACAGCATTTATAGCAAGCTAATCCGCAAGATGACGGTTTTTTTTCGTGTTGTTGACGCTTCACCAGCGAGTGATTACATTTGAGAACATCTTTAAGTTTTTGTTTTGTTTTTCCATTTTTGGTCCAACGTCCTGCAGCGAAAGCTTTAAACACAGAAAAGGCACACTTAGGCTATAAAAATGAGCTCGCCACTCTTCTTCATTAAGTGGAATGCGATATGACAATATGATTATCTCGACTGATAAGTGCCTATTTTTCATTATAACACTTAAAAGTAGTGTTTGCGCAAGGAGATCTATCGTAGCACAAGCAGAGATGCGATCAACTGTATCGATTTTTTATCAATTTTAAACCTGCTTTGTCTCTGATTGTGCACAGAACATTCCTGAAAGAATCCAGCAGCCAATATCCACCGTAAATTTGCCCAAAATCCGCCAAGATCTCTCGACTCCTTGTGATTCTAGCCCTTCTTTGACCCAACGGCTGTTTTCAAAACGTTCTCCATCAACCGACTTTGCCCCAGTTACGGTGGATATTGGCTTCTGGATTCTCTCAGGTATGTTCTGTGCACAATCAGAGACAAAGCAGGCTTAATTGATAAAAAATCGATACAGTTGTTTGCGTCGCTGCTTGTGCCACGATAGAACTCCCTGTGTTCGTGTTGACGTTTATAAAAAGGACAAGCCAGAAAATTGCTTGGCTTTCTTTCATTGAAAGGTATTAAAATACAATAGCATGCGTAGATTCAAATATTCAAGTAACTATGTTATTAACTTACAACTTTCAGAAAGACGAAAACGTCAAGGGCAACAAATCCATTATTATTTGTATAAGTGTCGCATTTCCATCTGCATTACCTTGAAGTTTATCTAAATACCAAATTAAAAGGAAATTATAAGAGGAGGAATTCTCTTTTACATGTGTAGGTTGAATTGTCAGCTCAGAGATGAATACAAAGGCTGTTTTTCTCCCACTAAATGAGAACTTGAAACGCTTCAGCTTAAAACTAGTTTTTTTAAATGAAAACGGTGTTTGTTCTACTCAAAGTTGTAACTGGTGAAAAAAGACCTAGATGTTTGAATGTTACAGTCGGTTTCTTCATAGATTTTGGGCCACTTACCCCGCTACCCACGGCTTTCCGCCCTATGTCTCAAGTAGAAAAAAAAAATCATTACCTTCTCAGGTTTTTAAGCAAGGGTCGTGTACCTAACAGTTCTGTAATCTGCTTCTCAGTGAAGTGCCCTCAGATCAGACTGAGAAGGGACGAGAGGAGTTCGGTGGATTTCGGTAAGGTAACACTTCCGATCATTAAGCAGTCTTAAGCTGAACATCAAACGATACTGAAAGCAAAGCTGGAAAATGAATCTTTTCCAAAATTTGTTTCAGTCATGACGTAAACTGTCATCACTTGTGCTGTTCTGACACTGTTTATGATGTATTTTGTTCACGCTTCATTCCCTTCATGATTGGAGTAACACCACACCCGGTCGATCATGTGATCTATAATTGAAACAAAACTTTACTGACTTTCCTTATGTATTTGTAAATACTTTTCCATTCATTCATTCGGACAGCAACTATGCTTTTACTTTTCAATTCAGTACTGCAAAAACAATTGTGTCTCTTTATTTGCACGTACTCATTTTTTACACAAACCCACCTCGATAATTAGCTTAAATTGCTACACGCGGGTGTACTCCAGCCGTAAAATTTTGAAGTTTCGCATCAACTTATTTTGAGACAAAAATAAAATTGCTCAATGGTGAGCTTGACATTCTTAAGCATGCCATGTTCGTAACACGAAATTTATGTACTAGAGGCGTGCTTAAGGTTTTTGAGAACTCCGACTGTAACGTGACTTAACATTTTTATTTTTATCCTTTTTCGATTTCAGAGCAGAAGCTTTTTTGATATTAATTCTCTTACGAAAACGCAGCTGTTTCTTGTTTGTAGAACCAAACTGCCTCAGGTAAGATTTCTTTGTATATCACTTGTTTAAATCTTTCGGAGCTCTAACCTTCTAGAACTCTTTTGTGCCAAATTCACAACTCTTTGCCAAACCTGTAACCAGTTATGTTACTTGTCAAGCTAATACTTCAGCGGTCGACGATGTATCAGTCGTGGAAGAATATGTAGTACCACAAGCAATGCAGTCAGTTATAATTGGATAAAAAAAAATATGTTAGCAATTTTTCCATTGAACGCGAGGCTAAAAAATGCCCAAATTTTAAGAAAACACTAAGAACGCTCCAAGACTGAGGAACTGCGACGAGCTTTATATCATATTTTCTGAAGGTGAAAAAATACTATTTAAAAAGTATTTTTTCTATAAGACGTGAAGCTGAAAAATGACCAAAATTTAAGAACATGCTAAGAAAGTACCAAGGTTGAGGAAAGGCGCCTGACGAATTTTACATTGGACACTACACAATAATCATGGAAATAACCTATATTTCTCGGGCGGTTAATGTTTGTCAGTGCAACATCAACTAAGGTGTTGCGTATTTGCAAAATTGATTCTAGCCATTCCGGTTGGATTGTTCGAATGGAAAACAACGAATGACTATAGTTCTTCCAATACTAACGATTAGTATTCAGAATATTTTAAGAACATTTAAAGCTGAACCGCTCAAAGTATTTAAGGACGTTCAGCGTCGGCCAAAATTTGACCGTTCCTGTATAGACAAAGTGTAGTGTAATGAATATACAAAGTTGTTTTTAAATCCTTTTGGTTCATTATGAATATAAAGGGTAATTTATGCTTACGACTCGCATATGTGGGAATTAAAATTAGAAGGGATCTACACTTCATACTAACAAACTTGTTGAAAAACGTTGTAAGAGAGTTTGAGGCTGAAATCCTAAACACATGTATTTTTAAAAGAACATTCAGCCACAGCATAAAAATTAGATATTCTTATAAAACAAACTGGTGTAAGGAACTCTCACACTCATAAACGTTTCTGATCATCTTTAATTTAAAACCCGAGAACAAAAACAAACATTATAATATGATTTACCAAGCACTTATGTTGGAGTGGCAAATGAATGACGTATACATCTTCACAATATTGGTCTTGTTTATTTAGCCCTCGTAGTGTGTACAAAGACATCTTTAATCGATTTAAAGAACTACCCGAGTCTATAATTGAAAGCACGCTAAAACAAAAAACAACACGAGAGGTGTGTATGGAAAGCAAGACAAAAGAGCTTTCACTGAGTTACAGAAGGCACGCAAAAGCATTTACAATACCCTTTTTAAAAATAACGAATTTCTGCTAAAAATGTCGACAACCTCAGTCGCTTAAACAGAGATCACAAACTTCAATGAAGTTAACATTTGCTGGTTTCACATAATCTTAATAAACTGTATATTACATTACGTCTTTATTGGCACAACCAACACGAGAGATATACCATCCTTTAACTTACTGAGTAAGAAAACAAAATTTACACAGCAAAGTGTTTTGAAACGTTTACAAAGAAAATACTACAGTGTAGTTCCGTCCTAGCAACGTTCATTGCAAAGAAAGTCTATTATACTCGCAAAGCATTTTGGGTACAACTGCGAGTTCTGCAAAAGTTTTTAAAAAAGCGACTCAAATGTGTGGAGTTGAAGTATCACTGTCCAGCTATAAGTGGATTCACTTTGTATAAGAAAGAGTGTTGAATTAGGTTGATCATTTACAGTTATGTCATTATTGTTTTAAACTACGAAGATCTTTCTTTTCCCTCTTTAAACACACTAAATGCTACGCTCCCACTAAAAATCAAACTCGGCGCACAAAATTTCCAAAACTTGTTAAAACTCTTTTTTTTTGCTTTGAGCTCAGCTACACAAACTCAACTTTTATTTTTTGCTGGTTACTGAGTGGTGTATGCCCGGTGTTGTTTCGGATACTATGTATGTGCTTTTCTTTCATTGTGTAGGAGCATATGAAGTCTTGACAGAATCAAATCTGGCGCATGCGCAGTACTCCGCCGGTAGCTACCACATGTTCGAGATCATATTCGACACGTGCGCACACCGCTGTCCATTATCGGCCGCAGTTTCAGCTGTCTGCTACTGTTAGGCTCTCTGAAGAAGTACGCAGATACTGAAACTAACAGTAACAGTACCGGCTTCTAGCTCTTTGTAATAAGGCACACGTAGTTAGGACATCTAGAACCATTAGCGGCAAAATATAAGTTTGCTCTCTTCGCGCTCTCAGCTAACAAACCTCACTTGCTGCAAGTTAGCAAGACTTTTAGTTACTGGTCGTTGAGTCCGGGCGATGGTTTTAAACCTTCATTCTTGCCAGTGACGGGTAATCATGGTAAGTAAGAAACACCTTGAAATCCAGCATGTTCCCAGGCCCTTGCTACAGGATACCGGATATTCTGGCTCACTCATGGTCTTCTGCAGTGTTTCCTGGACAGTTGCCCTTCAGATCTTCTTCATCTGATAACAACAAACCAATAGAGCATTCAGTGAATAGAACACTAACAAAAGGGCCATTTAATACCAAAATAATGTTTAATACTGCAAAATATTAAGGAAAATAATTGGAAAAACTCGGAAAAAAGTAAAATTAACTGTAACAGAAGGTTGACCGACAAATAATATTTCTAACTCCAGTCACACATTCTTTGCAGGTTTCAGTGTACTGGGCTCGAAATAATGCTACGTACACTGACTGCGCTTTGATTTTCGATGCAATCTTTCTTCTTATATAAGAACCTCTGTCTTTGAGCCTACGCTGGTTCTTCTGTATTATTTTGAGTGGGTTTCACCTTCAAATGTTTTTAACATATTCTAGCTTAAGTTATAAGATTAGATAGTATTTCGGAATGAAAGCTAATGAAAGAGGCGAGAAATTGAACCGAGCGAAATGCCGTATGCAGTCTTCTTTCACTGAAAAATCTCAACTTTTGGCTTTTGCGCATGCTCCCATCCAAAAAAATAACTTTGATTGATTACAAAACCACTCGATCCACATAAATTTGGCTTTCTGAACAAACTGCAGTAAAAAACCACTCAACTTTGAGCATTTGAAAAGAAACACCGTTAATGCCCATTACACGCCTTGTTTTTTACATGAGACTCCTTTCATCTTCTTTGATAATGGCGTAGATATACCAAGTATGTCCGCATTCGGAGCAGCTATCAGGCGATGTTGCAATAGTTTAAGGCCCTGTTGCAATACGCAATTTTCTCAGCAACTTGTCTCACAATGCCATTTGAGACAAGTTATCGGAGAATTGTACAGTGTAACATAGGTTGTCTCGCAATTTTTTTTTGGTTGCGCGAAGCGTTACACGAAGTAGAGGTCATCACGGATTGCAGCAACTGGCAACACCACTGCACAGTGTATCACCCCTCCGGCAACTTGTCTTATATTTTTACGGCAGTTTTAAAGAGGGCGCATGTGTTTGTTTCTCGTTTTTCGTTCCGATTAGCTCTGGGTACGAAAACAAGCTAAAATTTTAGCAAGCTGCTGAGTTCACGTTGCAGTGTAACACCCAACCTCGGCAACTTGCAATGTTGTATTTTCAAGCAATGCGAGAAGAGTTGTTGAGAAAATTGCGCAGTGTACGGGGCCTTCAGTTATGCTTATTTTTACAGTTTAACTATTTTCAGGAATGCGTCGGATCAGTTGTCATAACTCGAAATTTATGTGCTAGAGGCGTGCTTAAGGATTTTTAAAACTCCGACTGTAACGTGACTTAACATTTTTATCTTCATCCTTTTTCAGTTTCAGAGCAGAAGATTTTTGATAGCATTAACCATTTCTCTTGCGAAAGCACAGCTGTTTCTTGTTTGCGGAAGCAAAACTGCCTCAGGTAGAATTTCTTTGTATATCACTCGTTTAAATTTTTCGGAGCTCTAAGCTTCTAGAACTTTTTTTAACTTGTGCCAAATTCACAATTTTTTGCCAAACCTGTAACCTATGTTACTTGTCAAGCTAATACTTCAGAGGTCCAAGGTATATCATTCGTGTAAAAACATTATAACGAGCAATGCAATCAGATAAAAATATCTTGTTTTCTGAAGGTAAAAAAAGCTATGTAAATTTTCCATGGAACGTGAAGCTGAAAAATGCCAAAAATTTAACTACAATTATCTCCACTGATTACAGTTTTTAAAATAAAATTTAAAACTATGTTTTCTATGTTTCCCAAGCATTAGAAAACTACAGAAATTTCTCAGTTTTCACATTTATTGAAAAAGTGTATATCCATCGGTATATTTATCAGTTTTCAAGTTGGATTGATGCTTTAATACTAGGCTAACGATGTACACCTATTATCAATGCCGCCACACCAAAACCCACCCAAACTTCAAGTGACAAACACACTGACCTTCGTACGTGGTCCCGCACCAGATGCAGTAGAAATGAAACGCTCGCAGGTACTCCGTAAGTTGAATTAGCTTTTCCGAAGGCTGAAAAATGAAGAACACGCATGTTATTTCGGTTGTTGTGTTTTACTAAGTATTTGAAGAAAAAACCAGAGTTTATTACCAAAAAAATGTCGGCGGAGGTAGCTTTTTCTTGTTCGTTTGTTTTCTTTCTTTCAAGAAAAGTAAAGTGAAAAACTCTGTGAAGAAGTACTTAGGTTAAGTGAAAGCTGAATCTAAAGACGCGTTCACACTGGCGATGCAAATACAAGCGTAGACGAAGCTGCAAATGCAGATATAAGAAAATGGAAAACTCCCTTTTTCTTGCGCACACCTTGCGCTTGTGCTTCCAAGTGTGAATGGAGATGACGCTAACGCAGACCGTCTTTGACTCCATCGCTTTCATCACCTGCATCGCTGGTGTAAATGCCTATACGCACTTGCGTCTGGGTCTATGCTTGCATTTGCATCTCTAGAGTGAACACGCATTAGGAGTTTCAGGTTGGTTTTCATTCCACACGAGCGGTTTCTCCGACTATCAATTAACAGCTTCCCACCTGTAGTTCTTCTTGCTCTTCACTTGTTTCATCCTTCTCATCACCATCATCATCATCATCATTGTCATCACCATTCTTCTTCACTTCAGGCCAGAACCAAGCTTCAGGACAGGGAAGTTCCTGAAACCATTATTTTTACAAAATTAATTCATTCAAAAATCTGGCAATGAAAGGAGAAAACCGAGAGACCAAACATTTCGTTTTTGGAAACAGAGGAGGTGGAGGAATCTTGTGCGTGACTCATGAGTCACAGGGCACTAAGGGTTTTAAAACATATATTATATTACATATTGTCTACTACTACTGACTGTAGTGCAATGACAGGAACCGCAGAGCAGCTTTGAGACTGGGGGGATTCATCAGTGACTCAATATTGGGAGCCCTGGGGAGGAGGGGAGGGGGGGGGGGGCCGCTGTAGACACTCTTTCTTACTAACATTATGTAACTTCAAAAATATTGGGATGGGGGGGGCATTTGACCCCCTTGACCCTTGTTCCACAGTCCCTGACTAACACGCACCTTAAAGTCACCATCATAAAACTGGTAAAAAATTATATTTGGGTTGAGTGAACTGCAATTTGGTCTAAAGCTGAACAAGAGTGAAGCATGCATGAGTTCAATTTGAAGGCACAAGTATGATTTCTGACCAAGTTAGCACATGCAAAAGTTCATTTACATTAAATTAAAGTTTTTGAAATCAGTTTTTAAAAGAAAAAATGCTCTTTAGCTAACTTTTGAAATCAATTGGCTGCTACAGCTTTTTCTGCTTTTAAAATTGGAATTGGTTATAATTTATTCAAAACAGTGTGATTTATGTGCCTGTAATCACTGCTGTTGAGAGCCAGTCAGAATGATATCACCACTGATTTCAAAAGTGATTTAATTACAGGCCTGGGGTTATTTAAATGGAGTACTGGAAAATCTCTGTTCATTTTACAGCAAAATAACAGTTAGCTTTAGTTTGTGTTAATTACCTTTGCCATGTCAAGTTGTTCACAAGCTTTCTGACTTTTGTACAAATCACTTGAGATCTTCTTCTCCAAGAATTTGCTGCTCATTTGTTTTCTAAAGTCCTCTCTTTGCCTCTGCTCAGTCTTGACTCTCTTCTTTGCTGCTTCAACCCGCAACAAATCTCTTATTTCTCTTTGTCTTTTCAGGTTCTTGGCATGGCCCAGTCCACCACGACCTAGCCAGAACATATGATGAATAATTTTATATTATATTTTTTATGCTATATAACTCTTCTCATTGTCTCAGTATCAACAGCTTTTGCAATGACCCTTTTCTTAAGACCAGATATTTTGAATTCTTAAAAAAACATTTTTTTATCAAATATAGGTTTAGTTGTCCCAAAACATTTAGAATTGGCATTTTTTTAACTTTCAAATGTTTTTAGGAAATTTTCTGTTATTACCATCACGTCGAAGATGATGACCAAGGAAACCAAGACAGCTGATTTGTAATTTAATGTCAGATGGGCATGGTGTTGTGGCTAGACTAAGTAGTAAGGCCCAGAAAAATATGTGTTCTTTATTAACCATTAATGTATTAAACTTGATTGCTGTTGACCATTTATAGTAGGGAACATAGCAAGACAAAAAAGGCCATTTCTGGTAGAGAGTATGACATTTAAAATTGTTATAATAAGAATACCCAATTTTGATATATTCTGGCAATTCTTGTCTGGTCAGCCTCAGTGCTCGGCTTCATTGCAAAGATCCAAGTATACATATTCTCAGTAATATATTAAACAAAGTGCAAGCTTGCGATAAAAACCCATCCTTTCTTCATTTGTAAACTCCAAACTTTCATGCTTTGAATGCAAGCTTGCTCTTTCCATGGCTTGGCATAGGATGTTAAAATATCAATTGAAAATAACATCTGCTACAAACAATACAAGCATATTTTTACCTTAAAGTTTATAAATATGATACAGATGGTTTGATTTTGAGGTAGACTTAAATGGATTTCAGTTGTAAGCCATGAAGTGAATTACATGTTAGCCCGTTGAATAAGTTATTAAGCAGTGCACTTTGGTTCCCAACTATATTGATCCTCAACAATTCTGTTTGCTCGAATAGTTCCTTTGTCAAACTAAGTTCAAATTACCAATATACTTTGAGTAGAAATGGAAGAAACTTGCTTTGGAAAGCAGCAGTTTTGAATGGAGCGAGCATGAAACTGCCCCTTTAAAAGGTTAAAGGTTAGTTAAACATTCTCCGCCACTGTCACTCAGATATGAGATAACAAGATCTTCAAAACATACCATCCTTCACCTCCACAGGAATTGGCTCCACACGACCAGACTCTGTAAACATGATCAGCACAAACTAATGTTAGGAGAAGTTGCAACAATTATTTAGCATTGAGGCAATGGGGTAATCCTTATAGTTGGATGTGGGGATTGTCTTGTTAGCAGCCAACTTTTTGCAAGTTTTGGATGAGGTCACCTGGGTAAAAGTTGAATGAAGTTAAAATTTAAATTCAGTGTATTTGGGGGTCAAATTGCTCTGGCAGACTTATCATCTGTTACTGAAGTAGAGAAAGTTGAGTTAGATTCTAGAAATAGATGGCAAAAAACTGTTTCTTTAGGACAAAGAAGACGACCGAAGCAGAGTAGGACTAGGAGAGAGAATGGAAATGTTCCATCCACGTAAAATTAAATTAATACTAATAGACTTACAGTTACCGGTATTTGATTAAGAAATATATTTGGAGTCATACCTCCAATTTCTGACATTCAGCCATCAAATCAATCAATTAGCAGCTTACCCTGTTTTCCAAGCCCCGTGCCCTGCTTGTATCCCATCTTCTGTAACAAAGCGAAACCCTTGTTACTGCTGTCCAACGCACTCGCCATCCCTTGCTCTCTGTGTTCAGCTTCTCGGACGTGCATTGGTTTGGTTCTGTTCTTCTGGCACGTAAGCTTGTGCCTCTCCTCCTTCTTATTTTGCTTGGCGACGCGATCCAGTAACACCAGACCGGGCCGCGAGTCACCAAGGCCGAGAAGAAACTTGTCAGACATGTAATCTTCCTCGTCTTCGTCCGCCATGTTGGATCAAACTGCCAGCAGAGACTGGGTTCGAATGCTCAGGAACCAGGCAATATGAACAATATACATCAACAAATGGCGATGGCGACCGTGCGACACCGCATCAGCAGCAACTGTGGTTTGCCGTGCGCACAGTGCAAGGTGTAAACGCTGGTTTCCACTTCAGCGAATTTGATTGCGCGAACCGGTACGACCGCATGCCCCCGGTAAACGCTCGCTTTCAGCATGCCCTGATAGCAAATCGCTTGGTTGCGCGGCCGAATTCTCCGAAGTGGAAACCGTCCTTAAAACGGGTAGTCCCGCAAATGTTTTTGTTGCGCGAAGCTTTACACGAAGTATAACTCATTTCTGCTTTTCGAAACGGACTATAGCAACTTGAAACACCGTTGCACCATGTATCACCCCTTCAGCGACTTTTCTCGCAACTTTACGTCAGTTTTTTAAAAAAGGATGTAAACGCACGCTCCTCCTTTTTCGTTCCGAGGAGCATTGCGAGACAAGTTGCCGAGAAAATTGCGCAGTCTAACAGGGCCTTTAGAAACAGTAGGATTATTTTCTTTTACTCTTCTAGCGGCTATCACGTACAATTTAATATCTACATTGTAGATAAAACAGACTGTGTTGTAGTTCGGTTCGCCAATTAAAAAACAAGCACCAATTTTTGTCTGATTTTTTTTGGCAAGAAAATGTATAATATCGTTTAGGTACTCTAACTTAAATACTTAAATACTTACTTAAATATAGTTCCCCTAATTTAGCTGCGTTAATGTCTAGGGTGGGGTCAGGAAATTAAGGTCGCTTGAGATGGCACGGCGCTTTGATGGTGTTAACACAAAGCGCAGAGTAACACTCCGTCGCTACCTATCCAATGCTTTGTCCAACGTGTTTATGCTTAATTAGCCGGCTCTTTCTCGATTTGTCAACCAGCGAGATCTACATATACATATTTACAAACTGTATAAAGATTGAAAGTTTCTAATTTTCTATCTTATACAATTTGTATTTCTGCTCTACATGTTTATGCATCGAGCACTCCCGAGATTTTGTGAAGTACTATTCGCATTTGTGTTTCTTTGTATACATATTTTCATGAACGTTGCGTAGGTCCCCGACAGTGTTAGTGTCTGGAGGATATAAATGATAGTGCTGCACTGATAGCCTCCTCTGCAGGCAACACTAAGCAGTAATTCTATCCAAAAGCTTGGAGGGGCATACTGAGTGATGTTAAATAGGGTCAGTTTAGGCCAATGAGAGTAAAAGAGGCTGTCAAAAGAACGGTAAGATAGGCCTCAGGTCCCCACTCGCTTCCCTCGCCGACTCGCTCGGGGCTTTCGCCTGCTCGTATTTGTTGCCAGAAATACCAACTGGAGCTGCCTGCGGAGGAGGGTACGCTACTACACTGATATCCCTGTGCTATTTTTAAATGCGTGTAAGTCAGGGTCTTATTAAAGGGTGTTTTGGGATCCAAGATTTCACTAAAAACTGTGCGGCTTTCCGGGGACTTGACTGAGCAGGATTCACCGAAATTGGGCACGGGATACGGGGTTTCTATGAAACGGAAAATTGGATGCGGGTGGTTCTTACAAAAGAAGGAGCGGAAATGCGGGATCAGGACCAATCCCCTTCAATACCTTGGTAAGTATGGTCACAAAAAATGGCAAAAAATTAGGTTAAATAAACACTGGAAAACTAGTTTTGAAATACACGCTCTTTTATAAGAAAAAATTCTATAAGGCTGAGATTTGCCCAAAAATTAAGAAAAGGCGAAGAACAATCACCAGGCTGAAATTTTAATCAGAAAAATTTAAGAAACTTATTTAATCCTTGTACACAGATTTAGATGTACATGGTCATGATAAAAAAAATTGTCAGAATTTACCTTGGTCATGATTATCGGGCACTGGGAGGGTAATAAGCAAACTCGCCACGTTTGCGGACGCGGTATTGACAGTTTCCAGAATTTTTCGCTGGATGAAACAGTAGCAAATACACATTTCTTATGGCCGTCTTACGTGTAATTTTCCGGGCAACTAATCCTTGTTTTAAAAATATCTGGATATAAAAACAATTTAAGAACAACTTGAGGCAGAAATCGCCAAAACAGCCCAGCCTCAGCCGAAAGTTACTGGTTCAGTATAAAAACTTAGCTGCGATTTTTTTGCGTTGACGAATGAGCTGAATATGGGTTCGATTTGGTGCGTTTTTCGCCTTAGAGGTTTGATGTGAATCTGCCGTTTCCAGTGCTAGCCCTTCGTTGGAGCACAGTGAAGAGCACGTTGGACAGACTCGCTACTCTCAATGAACTGAACTATAATGAGTACGTGGTTCCGTGATGGCAAAAACTAAAAATAATCTTCACGCAGTACGCAGAATGGAGACAATTCTTTTCCTGATTCATTTTTATAGTAAGTATTTTGTACCAAAATTCCATCAAACATTCAATTTTTAGTTCAACCATACAATTCAAGATTTCTTTTAAAAAAAAATTCTCTGACGGTGGTAGATCCCCCAGGAAGCCGCTCTACTGCACAAATGACAATCGATGGATACGTCACGTCCGGTCCTCGGAAGAGCATGTGAAACTCAACTCCGATGTTTTTCTTAGCAAAACAACATAAATGGCAACGCATTTACTATTTAGGATTTCTTTACATCTGTTACTTACTGTAAGTAGCCAAATTAGTTGCTTCAGTGCAAGCTAGATTTGAAAACAACTCTACTCTTGGCAAAACTACTGATTCTAACAGCCCCTTATCGTTATCGATATCAACATGACCCCATTGAGTGGTCTGATGGAATAGAAAGAGTATCATGTTCGCACCGGCAGAGGAAACCCTCAAAGTCAAAGAACGCGAGCCGGTCAAGGGCACAAAGCGAATAGCACAACTCGCATCAGATACATCAGTGTATGATAACCAGGCCTGGGTGCAGTACGCTGAGAGTTTAAAACATAACAACAGGTAAATTAAGAGTTGAGGTTTTTCTACCTTTATTTGTGATTGCCTTTGTTTTATGTTATAGTTTGCTTATGCACAACTGACAATATAAACCACCGGGCAAATGAAGGAGAACGGAACAAAAATTAATAGCGGCTTAGCCCGGGCTCGGATCAAACTGTGTGGAATTTTCTAATTCATTTTAAAATATGAGGGAAACTCAACGCTTGTTTGACTTGTAAATGAATGCACTGGTGTATAGCACTTTTTTTTAACATTTGTTTAGAAGGGTTTTGTGTTTCAATGACCAGTCACACACCAATGCTCATTAGCTTTTAAAAATTTGTCGTCGCTGATTCAGTTTTTCGCGATTTGATGTTTGATTTTGTGCTCAGCTAAAAGATTCTCTTAGTACTTGAGCCCATACAAGTGAAGGAAATTGGGGTTTAGTGACTGCCTCCGGATACGTAGTGACTGAATTTAAGACACTGAATTGCTCAATTTAATTTATACACCGGAGATATAAATATCCTCATGAATTTTGCAGCACTTATAGTTGTACCTTGACCCTAGCCAAGGCCTTGTAAAGTCAACGCTCCTCGGTCTAAAGACGTAAGCAAGCTGTGTGTTTTTTCGTTTCAGCTGCACTGTTGTGTACTCAACGAGTAAATAGTGGTTGTTTTCAGGACTGCCCCGTCGCCCCAAATAAAAATCCAGAAGACGGCAGCTCAAACTAAAAGGGCAAACAACATTGGAGACGATGCAATAAATAGAATCCGTTGGAGCAGATAATAAACGACAACTAAGCGTCAAGATGATGAACAGAGGGATGTACGGGGCTTCGGTGGCTGTGGCCAGGGACAGGCGAACCAAGAAGTGTCGGAGATGGGATGTGGCGTCCCCTGCAGGAACACTTTACCGAACAGGAGGTGAGCTTTTGCATTCGCCCGGCGTATTCCTGATACAATTAAAACCTGCTTTTGTTATAAAATTAATTGTCATTTTGAAATGAGATTCTAGTTTACGTGATTGGACTTGTATTTTATGTATTCAGATTCAATGATTACTTCTGTGTTTTATAACAGCTGAGCTTAATAAATCGCGGACATGAGATTGTGGATAAAAGTATCTCCAGCAAACTGATTGGAGCCGTTTTTAAATTCTAAATAGATGTCACTTAAGCCGTTTTAAAAGGCTCATTGTGTGTTGCGATCGGCTGTACTAAAACATATTTCCAAATTTTAATATCACCCTTTTTAAAAATTTACTGCAGAAGTACCTTTCTTGGAAAAAAAGAAATCTTTTAAAAATCTTTACTTGCAAAATAAATATCACTGCAAAACTTAGCTTGGTTAATTTCAAAATCTTATCAAGCTACTATTAAATTTGCTAATGATTGCAATTGATTTACATAAACTGTGGTCTCATGAGAAAAGAGCTATTGTTTCATTTATATTCCTAAGCTATATTTTTTGGTGCTACCATCGGCTTTTTTGGAGGGGGGAGAAGGGTCCCCTTTCGCAAACGCCCTATGCCATTTCTAACAAATTGTCTGTCAAAGAATTGTACATAACCCCCCTTCCAGAGGGCCCGAAATAAGTCTCTCCCTCCCTCTCTCCCTCCCTCCCTCCTTCGCTCGCTACCGGGAGCTTATTACAGCTTTTACGGTACCTATTAAGCCTAACCTTAACTTTCAATTTACCCTCACCTAAACTAAAATTATATCTAAAAGAAGAAAACAAATACTAGAAAAACAAAACCTAAGTACAACACATTATTACTTGTACTGTGTTTTAAACCAGTGGTCGCTAGTATTTCAGTCCTGTATGTACAATACCTCTAAGCCAAACAGCTCGATTCAATGTCGTTCACATTCTTCTTACTGTGTATACATATATTGATATAATATGTATTACAAACAATAAACGGCATGGACCGTTTGCAAAGGCGGCGGGGGGTAAGGGGGTGATCCGGCAGGCAGAAACGGATAGAAACAAAATTCTTCAGAGCTGTTAACTTCTGACCCCTCAATCAAGCCTCTCCTTTATCAGGGGCTTGGCCAGAGGAAGCCCAGGGGGGCCGACCCCTCTTTCTGTTGCCCCTCTATATAACACTCACTAGTATGTCCAAGTCTGTTTACTAGAAGTAAGCATTCATCTAAAAAATTCACTCTCCCCCCCACCCCCAAAGAAGTATCAAGGCTACGCCACTGCTTATCACAACAAAACCCTCAGGAGCATGCGTCTCAGCAAAACGTAACTTCTTCAAACCCCACTCTAAGTTACATGCTGCATTTATGCTCAGTGAAATGTTTGGAAAGTGAAAGATAATCTCCGCTCCCGTCTTCCGCTCTCGTTCTTTTTGAAAATTATAAAGAACTACTAGGAAAACTGAGTGTTTTAAGCCTTTAGTCCCCCCCGTCCCCCCCCCCCCCATTTCAAAGTAACTCCGTGTTCCCTGAGTATTATTTATATTTTCGCGTTCAAGATTCTAATTCTCCTAACATCTGCAGGTTACTTTAGAGTTCATTCAACAAAAGATACGCGTTTCTGAACAATTAGAGTTGCGCTGTTGTGTAGGATAAAATAAGGTCGGACCTACTTCTTTAAATTAAATTTGTATTATTCGACGAAATTGAAAATAATGTCGGTCATTGCTACAAGTAAAACTACTGTTTGTCAATTGAATGGGTAACTATGACGTCAGTTCTAATTGAGATGTAATTGATGTATACATGTAATTGCGATTTCAACAAACCAAACTAACGAACAAAACGGACAGATGTTGTAGTAACAAGCAATGAAACTACGCGTGTTTATCCCCAAGGTTCCGGTAGATGGAGAAGTTTGTTTTATGTGCTTTGAAGTTTATATTCGTGTTAGCAAAATCACGATAAAACTGTGATTGAATGCGCATGTGTGAAATATTTACGAGAGGAGCCTGAGGTTGGTCTGTTGGATCTTTTGTTGGAAAACCAAGACAGCTATGCAAGTAGGAGTCGCAAATTTGAAAAAGGGTGACAGCGTTGAGAGAGGTTTGAAAATGATATTGATTTGATTTTATTTTATTTTATTTTGTTTTATTTTATTTTATTTTATTTTATTTACCCATGCTTCATTAGAACGTTTCATTGTAACGCCATTCTCGATTGGTATTGTGCACGCGCAAATCTGCCAAAGTTCCACGGCGACTATGGAAAACTTCACTGAAAAAGTCTCCAATATGCCTGTCGTAGAATGCCTTGCCAAGCGATCGGGACGATCATATGAAAACACTCTTGCGATTGTTTCAAACAACTCTTACGCGAGAAGCGAACCAATCACTGTCCAGATAGAACCGTGTTTTTCCTTGCGTCCCGACTGCGTGACTAAAAGACGATTCTCAACATAAAGACGTTTATATGGAAACCAAGCTTAAGCTCCACATTGACTGAGACTGGAGCCGTTGACTCAACCAATGTTTTTAACGAATTTCCAAAATATAACTAAATATGGACTAACTTTGCCAAATCAATGATGTTGCGTGATCGGTTGTACATGTCACGCAACTTTTGGGAGTGACTGGCGATCCCCTCCCGTGAACTTTGAAAACACAAAGTTTCTATAGCTCTGCTTTTAAAAGAAGGAATTCGCACATGTCTTGTCCACCAACAACAAAAATAACTGTATGTCATATATCTACTTGGCTATAACCTGTTGTACATGTATTAACTGCTTGAAATATGTTTAAAAGCTCTACCACTTTATATAAGAGAAGAGCAAGGAGGATTTAAACCGAAAACCCAGCGATTTCAGTTTTCACGGTTTTGGCACGTGTTAAAACCTGTCAGCATTTTGAAAACCCGTCCAATCAGAGCGGTTTATTTTTAAAAAAGTGCTAATAGTTGCGTTGTTTCCCATTTAAGATTCCCGCAGCCAATCTTCTTAACTGTATACTTTAGAGTCCGTTAAATATCATGTACTGAAAGTTGAGTGGAAAATCACATTTTTTACTCCATCTGTGGTACAGTAGCTCTAAAGCTTGGAATTTGATTTGGAATGAGATTGCGGTCCGGAGCTCGCCGCCACTTTGTGATTATACCTGGCTAAAAGAGTTCCGTTCCACCAGTGTTTTTGTTTTAACGTCAACCTGCTATCCAAGTAAGTTGCTCTGCCTGAAAAGAAACTGCATTCTGTTTTAGGACTCAAACGATAAAGAGACTTTGTACTAGAGGGTTGTCTGAAAATCATTAGTTTTTCTGAAGAAGTGTTACATAAGCTTTATTTTTTAAGGTACAAACTAGCGCAAATTAGTTCTTAATAGTTCCAGAATTAGGCTTGTTCACGCAGGGATTCAAACCAAACAATAACAATATCTGTATCGCGTTGGAAGTAGGCACGCCACAAAACATCCTTAAGAGTTGCTTTTTCAAATTAAACGTGTGCTGTTACTCTAAAATAAGATAACAAGTGCACAGTAAAAGTTTAAAGTAAATCGATGGCATTTTATAAACGGTTTTCAGTTCTGAATCGCTACAGTAACGCTTGGACTTTGGACCCTTTTCTGGTGTTCGTATTGAGGTTATATAATTGAACGGCTTTCCCCTAAGGCTTCAAGATGGTTTTAGTTGTTTTCAACTTCTCACTGTATTTATGCTCTCGTATTCTGTTTCAGTTATTGCTGTTGATACCTGAACTGTTTTTTTATACTGCCTTTTAATGTGATAGGCAACTTTAGTAACGTCTTCCAAGAAGCAGTGCGTGACTCAATATTGTAATGCTAGTTGCTCTTCGGACGTTAGCAGCTGCCGGTGTCAAACTGAATTTTGGACTAAAAACAATCTAATTTATCTGTAGGATGGTAACTCAAACATAAATATATGGTATTTCTAGTTTAACTTGGTCAGTTTGTGTTTTCAGCAAATCCTGATATTATTAGAAAATCTAGACTGTGATAAAGTTCGTGACGAGCTCAAGAGACGTTCGAACAAAAGGACAAACGACAGATGAAGCCGAACTTTTCACGTACTTTTCGATTATATACGCTTCTTCTTTAATAGGAGTCTTTTTGTCAAAACCTAAAGCTGAAAACACCCAAGAGCCTAAGAACGTACTATATAGGAACGTACACAAGTCTGACGAAAAGGCGAAAAAAATTCGCTTTGGTGTTTTGATATTGCACACAACTAGGGAAGTAATTTGTTTCTCGGAGTACGGTTCATCAATGCAACATCGCCTGGCTTAAGTGCTGTGCATATGCAACTTTGCTTTTAGATATTTTCTATATTTACTACTAGTATTTGCCAAACAGTCAAGTAGATAGCACTTTTCGTTCGTTCTGATTGGACCATTAAAAGTAGGTCCTTCAGAAAGTTCTAATTTGTCGAAGCGATAAAAGAATTAGACAAATTTCGGTAGTTTTTTGACATTCTCTGTCTCTGCTATTCTTTCTTTCAAAATTTTCGGGTTAGATATTGAAAGTGTTAACAAAGTTTAAAAAATGTGTATATCTTTGTATCGCTGCTGTAAATTTCGCTGAAATCTCAGCCTCGTCAGGCATTTTCCGCCATCTTAGATTCTAGATTACCTACTATATTGTATACCCAAGCAACCTCTGGGGTGTTTGTGAGTTACTTCAGACACAAGCAGCCGTTTTATAACCTGAGATTATGATAAAAACTAATCTATATACTATAGGTCGAACCTGCTAAATATTTTGTTTCAGCCCCAAATGTTCTTTAAAGTCTTTTTTGTATATCTTTTTGTAAAACTGTGTTTCCGGGACATATGATTGAAAGTTTTTGTCAACATATGTACCCAAGTGCGCTGCAGCGGCCTGTCTACCAAACCTTCTATGAAAGTGTCGAAATTAAGACACCGTGTTTCGATTAACTCCGGTAAAAAGCTAATTCAAAACTATACTCCAAATACATTTTTTGTTTTCTCGGCCTTTGGTAGAAAATGATTACTCGCATAGCTTCATTAAAAATCACAAGTTTAACTCTTACAATCGATATTCACGTTAGTATCTTGAGCACTTTTGCAAACACACTGAGTTATTGAGTCGAATAGTCATGTACCTGTTAGAAAAACAATAATAATAGATGCTGTGGATGGACATTCACTCTTACAGCCGTGCCTGAATGTGTTATTTTACTCTTAGATTCTCCTCTCTTTGCAGGGTGTGAAGGAGGCGCTCTCAGGAGGGTCATGAAGCTAGGGGCAGGGGCAGAAGGAGTAGAAGAGGACGTTCGGGAAGCCCTTTGTTCCTCAGGATCAGTCGCTAGCGAGGCCGAAGACAGGTGCCATGAAAAGACTGAAGTGGGCGAGGATGATGACTTTAGGAATAGAATGGAAATTAAGTTTGAGGATCCGTGGAAGAGAATGGATCCCTGCGAGATGAAGAAATACATGCGACACAAGGGTAACTTCGTGTGCCACGGCGAAAACTGTAAGTCATGATCAGACCTGTAGTTTAGTAAGAATTATTACCAGTTTTCCATTTAAATAGCTTCAGTTTCGCATCACATATTGTTTTTAAAATAATCCTGCAGCTAATTGGCACCAGAGTTAGCACGCGCTGATTCGTTTTTTTTCTGAAAGTACACAACCAGTTCAACCGATGTAAGTTCAGTCAGTGTACGAGTTACGGTTACCGTTCACCTTGAGCGGTGTTTTCAGTTTTGTGTATGTAACTCCACTAACACCATAGTCTAACACGCATCGGATACCCACAAACCTATATCTCAGAGTAAGCTTATGAAATTATCTAAATGATGGTGAAAAATTTGTTTAAAAAATTTGGTTCATAAACGACTGCGAGCATGATAATTCAAACTGTTTATCTCACTTTTAGACGTCAATGCGGCTTTCAGTTTAAACTTCAACCATTTTTAGTTTTTTGTGAGTTTCAGCACGATATTCACCCTTATTCCGTACTAGCAATTTTTAATTGAACGCGTTATAAATGTTCTGCAGGCATTTGAAGAAATTTCACTGTTTGCAGCAAACAAAACTGACCTGACTGAGTCATAAAAAAATATTTTGAGCAGAATTGGAAAATTCTCCGAGACGGTTTTTATCTGTAGCCATTACTTTATGAGCTTGCCAAATTTGAAAGGATGAGGTAAAGTATCGAGGAAGCTTAAATCCTTTGCATTGTTGCAGTTTAAGCCAAAACATGTCTCGAGAAATTACTCCTAAAGTTTGCCGCAAGTCACACAACTTTACTTCCAATAAAAACTCGTGTTCGTCATATCTCGCAAACTATAAGACGTATTAGGGAAAAAAATTTTTATGTATATTTACATTCTGCGAAAAATTTACTTTCGATATTTTGATTCGTTCAAACAAGAACGGTAACCTTAATTAAAAAGAAAGATGTCGATACTGCATAGAAATACAATACACGCTTTTTTTATAAGAGCCAGTAACTTTCGGTTCAGCCTGGGCTGTTCTTAAGTTTTTGACGATTTCAGCCTCACTTTGTTCTTAAATTGTTCTGGTTTTCTGGTAATTCCACTCGGAACAATAAAAACGACACTAAGAAATACAAGTTTGCTCTTATTTCATACTGTTGTACTGATCCGAAAAATTTGACACTGCTAAGTCTATACACTGCCCGCAAACGTCGCGAGCTTGCTTATCACTCTTCCAGTGCTCGATGACCCAGCTAATTCTAACAGATCTTTTATACATGTATGTCTCCTTCTGCGTACTTTATTAAATTTTTCTGATCAAAATGTCGGCCTGGTGATTTTTTTTAGCTTGTTCTTAATTCTTGGCCAAATCTCAGCCTGGGTGTTCTTACAAAGTTTGTTGTTATAAAGAAAAAAGTGTGTAAATGCAGAGCTTTGTTCACACTAGCGACGGAAGCGGAGACGAAAACGGAGACGGAATAGTCCTTACGTTCTGGTGTAAACCATGAAAAAGGAGACGAAAGTACAAGCGGATACTACGGAAGTGGAGACGGAAGGAATGGATCGTTCCTTTTTCTTCCGTCGCGCCTTCTGCCTCCGTCCAGCTTACGTCGCAAATTTCCAGGTGTGAACCAGTACTGACGGAAGCGTAAGGCAGAAACGGAAGGATGAGCCACTGAAAATTCTCTTTTCCAGTACCTCAAATCCTAACTTGACTTAGATAGGTACAAAGTAAATTGCAAATATTTTTTAGATTGTGAATTACTTTAAAATACAATCCTACTAAACTGTAAAATACAAGTATTAAAAATGTTTAAAATTGAGATTGTTTCCGTTTTCATGGTTCACACTAGAACATGGCAAACAAGATTCTTTTCCCGCTGCTGTTAAAAGCTAACCGATCTCATTTTCAATACAAAACAAAATGTTTGCCGTTGTCCGCATAATCAATCGCAGGTAATTTTGAGAAACCTTAAACTCTACTGTTTTCTAAATATCTCAGCTTCTGAATGTTCGACTCAAGATGACTTATTCGAAACGTCGGAGAACAAGCTCCTCCCCGAATCGTTACCCGAAGGTCACGAGCCTCCCTCCCACGGGAAACATTCGCATAAGCGCTACAAGAGACGATACTACATCCTGTTCCTGTTCTCAGTCATTGCGTTCAGTCAGTACTGCTGCTGGAACACGTATGGGCCCATCGCTAGTACAGCCAAGGTGGTCTTTGGTTGGACCAATACTGAGGTGGCGGTCCTCGCCAGTATGGATCCAATCACGTACATACTCACAATGTTTCTCTTTTCTTGGATGATGGATGAAAAAGGTAAGACTCTGAGGGCTGAAGGTCTGGGAAAACTTGTCCTGAGAGTGACGACATTCACGGAGGTATGGGGCGGCCCTTCACGGGGAGCGAAAAGTCAGAGGCGGAAGAAAAACAAGGAGAGGAGGCGGGGCACTTTTTATACTTTTTAGTTTTTCTCCCCGCGCTTCCGCCCCTGATTTATCCTTCGCCTTGATAGGCCTTCTGTACGTCTCCGAGGGTAGGGTGATGATCGCTAGTAATATAAATGCTGGTTCAATTGTAATGGGATTTTTGGCTAGTTGTACAAATTCCTAACTGGCTAATCCTGGCTTCTTAAAGTTGGTAGTTTTTCAAATTTATCTCAATGTTGGCTGATTGACCTCAGTTTCTTGCTTACCGTGAATAACGCCTGGCGCGCGATTTCATACCGGATTAATTCTAACTAAAACTTGCTGTTAACTCCCAAGCATGTCCTTCTTAACCCTATAGAAAACTCGTAGAAAAAAGAGTAACACGACACCGTCAAACGAACCCCACCCCCACCCCCCCCCCCCTCCATTCCTACTTTCGAGTTAATTAATCAGACCGAATGACATGTTAATTGGCACTTTTAGCTTCCTTTTTACTTTCATTTAAGCTACGTGGTGTTTGTTTGGTTTCCATGGCAATCAGAGTTGCGTCAGTTATCTCACAAGAGGCCACCATCTTGGATTTTCAAGTTTTCGGGTTTTACTTATTTAAAGTTGATTTATAGTACTTCAAAATGGTAAGAAAATAGCATTAAGCAATTACAGAATATATTGGATCCGTTGTAAAGTTAACGTTGTCTTTATTCATTCAATTTTTAATAGCGAAAAGTCAGTGACATACTCAGTCAACATACAAATTACGGACTTGTTTGATGACGTTATCAACTGCGTCGTCACTTAATTACTGTCAAAAGATGTCTTAACGAACAAAGAATAGTTGTACGAAAGCCTTTGACAACTAGTCAAGCAGCAACAAATTCAAGGCAAAAAAGATCGAGGGAGGTGAGGGCAAATTAGCCCCCCTCCCCCCTCCACCCCACTCTCGAGGCTTCTAGAGTTAGGTGTGTAAAACGAATGTTTTAAAAGACGGACACCTTTGTCCCCTATGCTTGGTTCCTAATAGCACTAGCTACCGGACAAGCAGCCGTTTAGGCACAAAGCAATGGGTAGCGAGGCCAAGTCTTCACCAAGCTACCTTGTCGGATATTCTTGGTAGGGGAACATAGAGCTCTACATTTTGTTAAAGGGGCTGCAACCTAATGTTCAACGCAGCAGCAAAGATTCGAGCGTAACAGCCGGCAAGCGATCTTTCTAGGACTGACGTAAGATCAATTATGAAATAGCTTATACTTGTGTAGGAATATTTAGCTTACCAGAAATGAAAACGTTTCTAAAATATCATCATTACATACTGCGTGCCTAGTTGGTAATCTCGTATTAACGGTTTCTTCCTTTCGCGCCAGGCCTCCGTCTGAGCATGCTAGTATCAACTGCCATGATGTTCGTGGGAACTGGGCTCAGATGTGTGACGTCTCACTCAAGCTACGCCATTTGGTGAGACAACTGATGTTACAGAACCAACAGATGTTACCTTTAACAAACAAATAGCTAGATAAACTACTGACCTCACTTCTTTACTACACCCAAGACCGAGCAACAAAGAAAACTAAACAATTAGTGGCTGAAAAAGTTTTTAAAAGCAATCCTTTGTATATATCCTTTTAGAACTATGTTATAACGATGCTATAAAGTGTGCTTTGTGTCCACATTTTTACCTTTCGACGTCCCCTTTGGATATATTGCAGTTTCACTGTATAGATGTAGATGTAGATTGGCTGGAAATATCAAACCGAGGCCTTGCTGAAATAACCGTAGTTCATTAGCAATAACTCGTAGGAATTTCAAGTCCACTCAGAACCAATAATAGAGGTCGCATTACACGGGTTAGTTTGCAACAACGAGTTTCCGCCCAACACTCCTGTCGTGGAAATAGATCTCCATGTTAAATGTAACCTGGAGGGACTTTCTGTGCAACACTGGGTTGTCCAACATGTTGCGACTGTTTGAATTGTTTTCAAAACTTCGCAACAAAAGATGACGAACTACTTAGAAAATTGACGCGTGTAACATTTTGCCGTCGATTTTAAGCGCAACATCAGTCAATTTTTCGAATGCAAGCGAGGCCATGTAAACAAATAAACAAACAAAACTCATCTTAACAGTCTTTTGACGGCGAAGACGATGAAATCCTTGTTTAAGGTAAAGAAATGAAACAAACACGCTTGGAGACGTAGAGAGACCAAGGCTGGTTTGCTTGATGAAGGAAAAATTTGTTTGTGAGCTAACGGAAAATTCTCCTAACCCGAAAAGGACGCGGCGAATTGGTAGTTGGCGGAGGCGTGCGGCTTCAAATCTACTGGTTCTAAGCTTCTTGGATGCCGATTTAAAGTTGCTAATTGATGTGGCGTTGCAAGTCGTCCCTTGCAACATGTATGTAGCCATAAAAAATAGAGTAAAGTTGCGCAAAAAGTTTATTCTTGTAACAAATAACATGCCTTGAAAACACGATACGTTGTTGCGCGGAAAATTGATTTCGCAAGTTGACCCGTATGACACGGTCTTAACGTGCGAAGGAATTTGCCACATTATAAAAAGTTGATGGAAATACTTCACTAGATTTCTTTTCTGCACCTTTTGCTACCTATTACTTCCACACCATGTCACTGAACTGTGTTACTCCTCATCAGGTCTATGGGCGCAGGTCAATTGTTGAATGGCCTTGCAGGCCCGGTAACCCAGGCAGCGCCGCCGCTCTTGTCCGCGTCGTGGTTCCCACCGGAACAGCGCACAACCGCAACAGCAGTCGCCGCATTGTGCGGCTCGCTAGGCGTGGCGCTATCGTTTGTGATCGGACCTAAATTTGTCACTGATGTCAAGTCTGAAATGAACATTCTGCTGCCCAGGCCGGGAAATCATTCTGCTAACGTCAGGTAAACTACAACTTATCCCCGGTAACTCGAACAGTCAAACACTCCAGAAACGTAAAAAGCAGGCTGTGGGTAACAAATTAATAAGAAAATGACTAAAAAGGAGAACGACTGTAGTTCGAGTTACTGAGGGTTAGCGCTATCGTTAGTCCTTTGTAATGGTTAGGGTAAGGATTGGCGAAATGGTGCATATACTTATACTCTTACGAAACTTTGTCTCGTCTTTTGAAAGTGAATTGACGTATGGTTGATGTCAAGTATGTTTTCCTCAAATGTTTAATTTGACCTCAATAATTAAAAAAAAATTCCAATCTGTAAGTAGAAGAGTGAAACTTATCAATGTCACAATGTGGGACGATTTATCACGCATACCACTGGCGATGTTAGTTGTGAATCATTGCAGCAAGGTAGAGCCAAGTTTTGTTTCAAACACAAGAAGAACCCCAAAAAAGACCAAAACGTTTCAAGGACAAAACTGGTCTTTCTCGTTGCTCTGACAAATGACTAACGCTAGTCGAAATGTCGATAAACACAGTCGATCAAATTCAATACTTCCATAAATTGACGACAAGGAACGACCTCGTTTTGTAAACAAAAATACTAGTGAGATTTAAAAGCTTGTGTCTAACTAGATTGACTACTTTTAAATAACTACAATTTGGCATCAAACAACCTTCTAACTTCTAAAACAAGTTAGTTAATAATCGTGTACGTGGAAGGCAGAAAAGAAAATGGTGTTGTATTACTTTAAAAACAACAGCTTGTCTTTATGTTTAGATTTGGTAAAAGAAAAGTTCTTGAAATTGAAAAGTATTAACTGTACTTCGTTGAAAATATTTTCTAAAAGGTTGGGTCAAAGTTTTCTTGTGTTCCTCAATATTTTCTCTTCAGTCCCCGCCCTGGGCGATTTTTTTTCCTACGCCCACTTCAAGATGGCAGACGCTTACTAGAACTGCGACATTGTCCAAACTAAGACTTGTATTTACAAAAAATTCAAGAAAAACAATAGAAGTTAAAAACACCAAAGAAAGGTGGGCATGACGAGTCTCGAACGTAAGCCACCTCATAGACAGGGGCACTATTCACTACCACAACACTTACTCATCATTTCGCTGCCAACACTTCACATTTTTTGTATGTTCTTACAAAAGTAACCCTGACCCAAGCCTAATCATAGATAACCATGAACAACCATTGATAGCCCTATGATATGAATTAACGAATAATAAATGAGCCGTGACAGTCCGCCGTCTTGAAGTGGGCGTAAAAAATAAACTCGCCTGCACTGGCAGTAAACATATATATAGCTTTACGGTTTTAAATTGAGCCGTGACAGTCCGCCATCTTGAAGTTGGCGTAAAAAAAATCGCCCGCCCCAACAGAAGGTTGTGACCCCTCCGTGAACTCCCTGAAGTATTTTATTGCTGGCGTGACGTCAGCGGGAAAGAGGACAGATTTAAGAAATCTTTCTGACGATTAATCTCAGTTTCATTATATATATTTTAGACTGATTTATTATCTGTGTTCTTGTACAATTCATAACTGTTCTTTGTAGCTGGCTCTAGACAGTCACTCGACAGCACCTTCGCGCCCTCCCTACCCCTGCTAACCTACGCTTAAAAGCAAAAGTTTAACGCAATTTATTTACTTTTGTTATTTTAGTGCCGCTTTGGAGAGATATCTAGACAGGTCGATTCCTTATACTGGTAAGTCACAGCGGTCCAACCAACAATCGACTTGTTGCTTTCGTAAGTTTGTTCTTGTAGACCACGAGTCGTCATTAGTGGACAAACTGTTGGAAAGAACAACTTCACAGCATAAAATGTTAGGAAATAAAAGTTACGAGAAAGTTCAAGAACAATTTCGCTGCAATATCAGCCAAAAACGGGTTGCCATGAATCACGTTAATGTCTAGTCTGAAAATATGACAAAACAAAGTGGCTAAAATAATCTTAGACAGACACCTTTATTCATCGGCCTCACATGCTTTGGACACACTTAAGTGGGCAACTCTAGAAAAATGGCGTTTAAGGAGAAGATGTGCGCACGTTTATAAATGCCTAAATGGAACTGTGGGGCAAAGTCTCTTTTTGGCAAACTATGAAGAAGAACACAAATACAACACTAGAAACAAGTCTAATTTAAAACTGCCACGCATCAAAACAAACTGGGGACAGGAGAGGACTGAATTTCATGCAGTAAAAGATTTTAATTTCTTGTCTTTGGAACGTTAAAACTCGAGAAATCTTATTCTTTTTTACCGTAGTGTTTCAATTTTAGCTAGACTTTTTATGTATTTTAAGTATTTAATGATTTTAATTGTAATTTAGATGTTTTAATGGTCATCTTATTGTAGTTTTAGATTTTGTTATTTTATATAACTTAAGTTTTAACGTAGAGGTCCTTTTTGAAAACCACTTAGTTGTAATAGCGAAAAAGTTACCTCAATAAAGATCATCATCACTTAACTAAAACTGCAATTTTGACACATAACGTTGTTGGGCTTGATAACATTCTAATAGGAGTCCACACAGGTTTTGCGGTTTGCTTTCAGTATTTTGTTCTTTAGAGAACAAATTTTTTCTTTAGAGAGGTTTCGATGTTAGAGAGGTGCTTTGAAGCTCCCCCTCGCAGTCTAAATAGGGTGAACAAGGCTTGTACTTCGGTTGTAAGGCCCTAGATATAGGCGCTTCGTAGTTCTTTGTTACTAGTGTGACTCGATGGCGAACACACGTTCCAACTCGACCACCGCTGAGATAAAATTGGTTTTCTTTTGGTCGTAGAGAGTGCTTATGAAAACTCATGAATGGGCAATGAGAAGTTTCTACGCAACGTATATATGTGACAATATCATTAAACGTATAGATAAGTTGACCGAAGAAATTGCCAATTCAGACATCTTCGCCTTTTTTTCCTTCTATCTGTTTCGCAATTGTTTCCCAAAAGAGCTTGTACGATCTGTAATGGAAAATAAACTGTTGTGCACACAGTACCCTCACAAAACGCAGTGCAACTTCAAACTGAAATTTAAGGGTTGCTTGACAAGTATTTCTAGCATGTAAAACACAGCAGTGTTAACACATATTAAGAGTATTTATTAACACGTGTTAATACAGGCGTGTCTACGTTTTTACGGCTACATATAGCCTCACCTCCCCCCCCCCCACCAAATCACCCACCCCACCCCCTCAGCGATGTAAGATCCTTCGTTCGTACGCCAAACAACTTATTTATAAACTTATTTAAAGCCAAGAGCACTTTTTTTCATTTGGCCAGATTTTTCGGTTTGAGATTCTGGAAATTTTTCTATATCAAATTTTATCACCCGGTGGAAGAGCTGCAATCTGATTTGGCTGATTGGATTAGTTCACGTGTTTCTTGCTTGAAGGAGAGGATGCATGTGTGCGCTCAAAGATTCGACTGAAACAGAAAATGCTGTCCTAATGGAAAGTGTCATTCGATCCGTTCCAACCAGTAGGAACGAGAAAGTGGAGCGCCACCAGAGGTGATCCATATCTCCTGGAAAATTCCCAATGGAATGATCCGTTCCATTTGTCACTGCACTCTGGTTGAACTGGAAGATGTGGTGAAGTGAGAAGTGCCCCAGGGTTTATGAGCATTTTTGTACGGTATTGCCATGGCAACATTAATTAATTAATTTAATTAATTAATCAGTTATTCAATTGATTAATTAATTCATTAATTAACAGTGCTTTGTAATGATGCAACCTTGCTCTTTCACTTGCAGATGCTCTGTTTACAGAGGCAGTTCACTACTGGCCAATGGACCGAGTGAATATGAGTCTGGTTGATGTACGAGTTGGTGGCGACATCTTATCAGCATTTCACGTCAACGATAAAAGAGCGAAGCTCTCTAGTAATAAACTTAGTAAGGAAGAGACCTCGTCTGATTATTGGAGAACAGAGGTGGTGAGCAAAGTGGCTGATGTCAGGGGAGGTCAGGTGGGACAAGCGTTTGGCACTGTCACCACTAGCAGAGGACTCTGCAATGGCAGTGTTTCAACCGATGGAATTAACGGTTGGATACGAATGGGGCATTTTGTAAGCACTTGTTTAGGAGAGCCGTCTTTATGTAAGGATGGTCTGACAGTCTCGCTTTGGCTTAAATATAATAGGACTTCTAGCCAAGAAAAGCAGTACTTTTTAGGGACAAGTGGAAGCCTAGATGGCTATAGGGGAGTTCTCATATATCAAGACTTCAGCAACGTCGACAAAGAACACTTGATTGTTAAAGTAGAAACAGGTGCGAGAGTTTGGAGAAGGAGTTTTCTCGCTACGAGTGGCGCGTGGACTTACGTTTCTCTCACGTGGACTTCACGTGACGGACTAATAGTTTACAGTAATGGCAGTTTAGTGGGTTACGATCGACAGGGTGAGGAAACGGTGTCAGTCCAACCCTATTACACGACGTTCACCCTTGGAAGGCCAAATGACAAGTTCATGTTCAGTAGGGTGACCTTGGATGACATTGCTGTGTGGTACCGCCCACTCCACCCCAGGGAAGTGGAGGCCATGTTTGCGCGCAGTGCTGGGCTGGACTTGGAGGCAGATCGGGTCATTATAGAAAAGGGTCAGATATTTTTAATAGTGTTATTACTCGGGCCGAAGGCGCCGCGTTGAGGTTTCAGCTCCGTTCTTTTTCTATCTATCGGTATCGCACTTATTCAGCGCTTGCGTTTAGCAAGATGATTTGAGACTGCGTTACGAAAGGCGACTGGGTAGCAGTTAGTTAGAATATCGGACTTGGAAGATACTGGTCCGAGTTCGATTACGAGTGGAAGCGTTTCTTTATTTTTCTTCCTAAAACAAACAAACTTTTTTTCCTTTTCTCTCCATAATTTATGGCATGATATCATGCACTTTAGGTAAATTGGCTTTTATGTTTTAACTCTTACATTCTTATGAATTGTAGTGCACAAGTGGAATCGAACTATACACTGTTTTAGTCCATTTTAAAACAATAGCCAAGTGTAAGATAGCGTTCGGCCCGACTAAGGCTAATTATATAGCCTCTTTTTTAATTTTATGTATGTTGACAATAACAATATCAGGGGCGTTGCCAGGTTTTTCCTTGGAGGGGGGTGGGGGTTGTGAAGCGATTTTTTTAGAGAAACGATCACTTTTAGTAGACAGACTGGTACATATTTAAAACCGTTATACAGAGGTACCACAAAAAAGGAGGAGGGCCTGGGTCCCTTCTGGATACGCCCCTGAATATTGTCATGTTCTGTTGTGTGTACCGTGAATTAATAGAAGGTTAAAGCTTTGTTACAAATGAAAAAATAGAAAACTGGGAGTCGGACTTTCTCATTCATTTTTGAGTTCTTCTTTAAAGGTCAAAAATTCTACTTCTATTTCGGGTGAATGACCTTAATAGTATATGTCAATTTACACCGAATAAGAAGCAGATTGATTCATTTTAAAAGCAAAATCTTACCAATCACATTTAACATAAAAAAAAATAATTCTTATATATAAGCTTATCATGATCAACGCGCACTGCTAGGTCTTTTGACAAAGTAAAATGCAGAACTACTTCATGCATTTCTAAAAATGATTTTAAAACCCAGACATAAGTTAACACCAAGAGAATATCTTAAACATGCATGCACACGCGGAGGAAAAAAGCAGGGTTATCTCTCCGGCATTTGCAATTGATAACAGATGAGCTACCTCATTTCAGTAATCAAGCGGTTGAAGAAAGAAGGCAAATCCCAGATCATGAATCTCCTGTATGTAGGTGAGTCTGCCCCCTTTTCATTGCTTTCGCTGTTGGTCGCTCAGTTTGATGCTGTTCTGATTTCCCACTTAATCTTTCTATAGGATTTTGTGTTGTTTTGGCTTTAACTTAATTCTTGCTGTGAAGTTCTGTGTCGTTCAGTCCCGTTTCCCGAACTAATTCGCGACTCCCACGCCGTTTGTTCACGGATCCCACACCGTTCTTTCCTTCAACTCCACTTCTCGCACTTTTGATTTCCGCTTCCCGCGTTTTTCCCGCTTTTCCCACAGTTAAAGCCCGCTTTCTTGTATCCTTATTCTCCTTTCGCGTACGACTCGTCCCCAAATCCCACACTGTTCTTTCTTTCAACTTCACTTCAAGTACCACTCATTCCCGCTTCCCGCAAAACATTTTCCCGCTTCTCCCACAGTTAAATCCCGCTTTGCATACCGTTCATTCCTACTTCCTGAACTAATCATTCTCGAATCCCATGCCCATGCCATTCATTCACGGATCCCGCAAGGTTCATTCCTGCTTGCCAGCCTTTCATTTCCGCTTCCCGCATAGTTCATTTTCGCCTTTCCTACTGTTCATTCCCGCTTGCCATACCCTTCATTCTCGCTTGCCGTGCTAATAATTCCAAAATCCCATTCCTTTTTCTGACGAACCCCGTTCCCTTCGCACCAGCTTGCCGTACATTTCATTCTTGCTTCCTGTAATTATCATTCTCGAACCCCACACTATTTATTCTCAAATGCCGTTCCCGCTTATCGCGCTGTCATTCCCGCTTACCGTGCTGTTCATTCCCGCTTACCGTGCAGTTCATTCCCGCTTCCCGCACTAATCTTTTCCGAATCTTTCTGCAGAGTTTGGTGTTGTGACCGCCTTGTTTCTTGCTGTTGTTATCTACTTTCCCGACAAACCGCCATCTCCTCCAAGTCGCTCGGCCAGAGTTCAGAGGGAGAACTTTTTCGAGGGTGCAAAACAGATCGCCAGGTATGTATTGATAATACTTTAACAATGTTAAGAATAATAATAATAATAATTGAATCTGTTTGAAGATTCACACTTACACACGTGCAACAGTGACTTCCCAATCAGCTTATGCATCATTTTATTTAACAGGAATACACAGTTTTGGACGTTGGCTCTCGTGTACGGTTGTACAACGGGTAGGTACTTTAAAAACTTTATAACTTTCATTTATTAAGTTTCAAATAGCAAAGCTATTCCCGAAACTGCTCAGATGTTGGCGTAATTAGTATTTTTTGTTGGGGGAGGAAACTGGAGTACCCGGAGAAAACCCCCGACGTCGGAGAGGGACCGCACACCCAACTCACAAACTTCCCAGGCCGAGAGTCGAACCCGGGTCGCATTGGTGAGAGGCGAGTGTCTAAGCCACTGCGCCACCCCGACACCCCGGTACCTTTAAAGCTAGGGCAGGTACCTTTAGGATTAGGGTTAGTGCCTTTAACATTAGGGTAGGGTACCTCCAAAATAAGGGTAGGTACCTTTAGAAATAGGTAAGGTACCTTTAGATACATGTGTAGTACCTTTAGAATTAGGAGAATAACTTTTAAAATTAGGGTAGGTACCTTTTGAATTTGGGCAGGTGCCTTAGAATTTCGGGCAAATGTATTTAAAACTAGGGTAGACGCTTTTAAAACCTTCTGATAACACTAATGGCAAGCCAAACGTTATCGATTTCGGATCAATGTTTCTGTGGAAATGCCCAGAGTAACATCTCAGAGTTCCTCGTTCATACCGCAGACCACGTAAGAGCGTGGGCACTGGAAAATGTACGGGAGACATTGTCAATGCGTCTCAAGTATAGAGCGCATGCGTACGTACTTAGCATGACTGTTTCTCCCCTGTAGGTGTGTACAGTGGCTGGGGCGCCTCTCTCGCTGTCAATTTGGAATCATTCAACATCTCGCAGGTAACACTGCGATACTTACTGACTCACTTTACTTTCTTACTTACCTACCTACCTACTCGAGTACCTCGGTACTTACCTACTTACTTACTAAAACTACTAAGTCACTTACTTTCTTGATCATTTAGTAACTTGCTTGCCTACTAACTTGTCCACTTACTTACTTACTTATTTACTTTCTCACTTACTTGCTTAGTTACTTACTAACCTACTTACCTTACTTACTTGCTAACCTAGTTACTTACTAACCTACTTTCCTTATTTACTAACCTATTACCTACTTACTTAAATCCTAACCTACTTACTTTCTTACCTACTTACTTAATAACTTTTTTGCTAACTTACCTTCTTACTTGATTAGTTACTTGTTTACTTACGTACTTGCTAATAAGCCTACTTATACTTACCTACTAACTAACTTAAATACTTACCGACTCACTCACCTACTCACTTACTTACTTACTTTTCAACCCTGTTTCAAAATCGTATTTGTTTAATATACCTGTGTTGCCGTCTTGCTGGCCAGGAGGGTGGCGGCTAAAAGAGCATCGTAGAGATAACTGCCCCATTCTAGTAAGTCTAGTAATGACTGACAGCGTACGCTCGTTTTGTTTTTGTTTTGTTTTCCAGGGGGAAGCAGGCTGGATTGGTTTTTATGCCACGATTGCTGGGATTGGTTCCGGTCTTCTACTCGCCAGGTAGCCCATTTGGTTTGGGTTCAAACAGTACTGTCTCAGCGTTCCTTTTTTCTTGTTTTTTCTAACTAACTAAATGCTTTTGTTGTACTTTACTTTGCCTTTTTTGTTTTATTCCTTATTCTTTCCCTTTCTGCGTCTATTTTATTTTTTTCTCGTTTTTGATTGTTTATCTTTCTTTGGCTCTTTATTATCTTGTTTTATTTGTATTGTTAACAACTTATTATTCCATCCTGATTTTATTTAAAAAATATTATTAACATGAAGTGGAACATGGTTGGCGAGAGGCATGGGGGGAGGTGACGTATGTAAGAACAGAATTCATTCAGTCACGCAGCCCCGCTATCTTATCTTTTATTTCCGCTCTCGAATTATCCATTCCCGTTTCCCATAGTAATCATTTTCAATTCACGCATAGTTCGATACCGCTTCTCTGTCATTTTCCGCTCCCTATTTCCCTCATTTCTCGCTTCCCGTTCCATTTATTCTCGCTTCCCGTACCACTCATTCCTAATCCCGCACCGTTTATTCCCGAATCCCGTCTTCCGTCAATCCCTCTTCCTATTCCATCCGTTTCTTTCCCCATACCGTTTATCCCTCTTCCTGTTCACAAGTTGATCGGAAGCGACGACAAAATCTACCTGAAACGAATATTGATTTCTTCTCCATATCTCACTTCCCGCCATTTCGATTTCTTAGTCTTCACGCCCCTTCTC
>JAOBRG010138770.1:0-10743 GCA_027574985.1 Umimayanthus nakama | reverse complement strand
CGAATCTTGAAATTCATTAGGGGAAAAAATTGGAAATGCTGGTTTAAAAGCAGAAACGAGAAGACGACGGATTATAAACTAATCTTACAACTTAGTTGGTGCTAGCGCAAATATTTGAAACAGTTTATCAAGTCACGTACGGTGCAGCGTTTTTTAAACTTTAAAATAGAACTTGTAGATTTGGGGCTGTTTAAGTGTGAAATTGTGTACTGCACTGCATTGGACGGGTTCCATCTCGTTTAAACACTAACACTTTTTAAAGTTACAAAGTGGTTTAGTTTTTTTAGGGTTTGCTCAAGTTGAACCAGAAACTTTGTCTTTTTCACGTCAAATCAGATATCTGTCTGAATAATGATAATAATAAATACAACAAATACAAAAAGCAAATAAATAAAATAGCTTCGCTGATCGGCTAGCTAGATGAAAGATCATAAGAAACATTCACGACAACTGATACTGAGAAATTTTGTACAATTTCTTTGAGTTGAACCAAATTCAAGGATGCCAAAAGAACATATATTGTCCCATACTGAAAGTATACGCTCACTCACTCAATGATCGCCTGTTATTTACCTGTGCTAAAGTGAGCTATGTAGTGTAGGCACTGCATAGATCGGAAGACAGATCTCTATCAGAGAGAATGCAAGAATACCAATTATAAATAAAAGAAATTTTTACTCTGCTCAATTTTTGATTTCTTGGTCTAAGACAATACCGGGTCTAAGATGAATACATACGTTAGAATGTCAAAATTAAAATGCGAGAGTTGAATGAAAGTGAGTAAAAAGACTGTGTAATTATTGGTTAATGAAAAGTTAAAGCACTACACGAGTGAATCAGGTGCACCTAATTATAAAATCAACAATCGTCACATCTATTTTTACCGGCCGTTGCACGCTGAGCAATGAGAACGCCGTAAACTTAAACTGACCCCACATGGCTCGTTATGACACGGCGAGATAGACTGAAACATTGAAGGGTTTTTGTGTGTGCGGTATTATACAAAAGGATTATTTCATCAATACATATTCTTTGTGATTTGTGTCTTTTATATAGTGCTTTATCTTTTGGTGTTTGTCAACTTTTGAATTCGTTTCGCAGCCAAGTTGACCCGGCTGACATTTTTGCGTAGACGAGTCTTAAAAAAATCAAAATATTGTGTCTTCAGCTGAACACATTGTAACGGGAAGAGTCTTTGAACGCGTTTTCGCACATTTTCTCAATAAGGTAAAAGAACTATTTTAAGAACATTTGTTGATCTAGTTACGGCCTGAATTCACCAGCAAAAACAACAAGACTATAGCGTTGCAATAAGGTTTTGAAACTGAAAATGGTTTATTGCAAGTCTTTGGTTTCTAACCGGGAAAGATTCTGTTTTCCCGGAGCAAGTTGTGTTTAATGTATTCCTGGCGAGGCAGGTGTATCTGGTGTGATTTGTCTTCCCTGTTGGCCTCAGGTGCCTGAACGGCTGACTTGAATTATTCAACAAGCTGAGAACTTATGGGAAACAATGCAATCGTTTTACGAAAAAATACCTTTAAAGCGCCGAAAAGCCAAGGGGGTACATGATTGTACATAACGTATCACGTTTATAGCTGGGATGATTGCAAGGATTTAGCCTCCTCACGCTTCCACCCAAATAATTTCAAAGCGAAAGAGTAATCAAGAAAAACTGTCTTCAGCCACTTCACATCCACTACCGCCATCCTCCCAAATTCCAGTCACTTATCAGCCCCCCTTATTCTCCCTGGTGTTGGAATTCGACAATTTCTCGCGAAAAGAAAACTTAGCTCTTAGTTTTTTTCAGTAGTGTAGCGGTAGTGAGAAAAAATACTTCGCGTCTTATTCACAGCTTTCCAGCAGTTGCGTCTCGCACTACCTTATCATACATATTATCGTATCCGGCATCAGTCACCAAATTTCTTCGCACAGGAACTTAAAAACATATAAAATTAGTTAGCTGAGACAAGTCTAAGCGTAACTCATTAAGAAGCCCGGGAGGAGGGACCACTGTCAACTTTAAAGAACAAATCCTCAAACAATAGTAATTTTAAAAGCGAATTAAACTCAATATTTTAGCAAAACATCAGTGCATGATTGATTTCATACGTTAATTTACGTGTAAAAGCGCCAGCTTTACTTCCCCCTCGTGTTAAATGAAACTGCACTGCAACTGTTTCTAGATTGTTGGAGGGGGCGGGGGGGGGGATCGAGCAAATCTCTATCCAGTTTTCCATTCGCTCGCGCGTCTAGAATTTCCTTTCGCTGGCACGTCGAGTCTCTGTTTGCTCTCCCCCCCCTCCCCTTCCCAAAAAAATACAGTCGCTACGCAGGCTACATGTTTATATAACCCAGGCCTAACAAGCCAGGATCGCTAATTTTTGTTGGTAGACGAGTTTGCTGCGGCTGTCTGGGAGCCACTGAAACGGAAAATCAATCCATCTGTGGTTAGACCACAGGCAGCCCAAGCTTATAATGCGAAATTTACAAAATGGAAGCCATTTTATGTCTTTGTTTTGGCAATTTACTCGTTTCCGTTTCAACCGGCAATAAAGTTAACCCACCTTCGTTTCACCTTGTAATTGTCGGTTGTGTGCATTTCAAGCACGAATCGAGGACTGATTAAGGGAGAAAATCGCATTTTCTCCGTCGATTACCCTCTATAATTCCCAAACAAAATCTTTAAATCAAAGGTATCCTCTGGATGCTCGTGGAGTGTTATACTTGTCAAGGAAATGCAAACGTATCAACTTTAATATCGAGAACGTCTAAGAATTGACTCAATATTTCTCAGCGACTTTTAATCGATTAGATGGGCAGTGATATGATTGGATGAAATGACTTTCTATTGTTACACTTTTCCCCAACCATTCCGATGCTCGTGGACTCTCCACTCGCAAAAATAGCCTTGATTTTGCAAGTTTCGCATCATAAGCTTGGGCTGCCTGTGTCAGACTGTGTTACAGCGACGTTCTTGCTCTCTCAACTTGTAGTTGCGATCGCTACTACTGCTAATGACCCTAAACCTAAAAAAATACTCAATTTCGGCGATTTCGGTACCCTAAAAAACACATGCTGGAACATTTGGTACCCTAAAAATATACATGGTACCAACTGAACTAGGTAGGACTGGGGCTATGTTTTGATCTTATGCTAGGTTCACCCCTGTCATTCAGTCTATTTGTTCTAAATTGATTTTACAGATATACTTCACGACAACTTTGGACAACAACTAGAACAATCACGCTTTTGACACGGTTTTTCAAAACGATTTTTTTAAAATAAGTTATAAACGGTCGTGGCACAAAACTCTCAAATTCATACCCTAAAAAAATACACGAGCTTTAAAAATGATACCCTAAAGCCATACAAAACTAAAAAAAAGATACCCTTAAACTTTCGGACCCCCCCCCCCCCGTCATATATTAATGGGAGTCCTCCCTGGGGCTAATGGCTGGCGTAATTGAGGTGCACTGGTGTAAGGTGATAAAATTAAAAATGATCGAGAAAGATTTTCACTGATTAAACACCGTTCAAGAAGTGAAATAATTCGCAGCAAAAATCAACTTTCTGTAATTATAGAAAAGAGTAACATTGAACAAGCCAAGGACAAACCAAGTCACAAACTCAATGCAAATACGTATACGCGTCTAAACTGTCTAAATGAACGGTGCTTTAAGACACGACTACTGCAGGAGATTCTGTTCCTGCTAACACGCTTCATTAGCATAGCACAAACATATTAATAATTTCAAGTAACAAAAAATGGTATCGCTATATCATGAGGAAAGCTTAGGAATGTTTGGTTATTTTAAAAAATGGTTGGTCAATGATTTCGTAGAAGAACAAAAAGGAAAACACGTGTAGAACTCACAAGTTTTCTGTAAGTTGAACAGTGAATTTAACAATGAATTTAATGGTCTGGCTCTCATGGCGGTTAGCTTATGCTAGTGCATCAGTCACATTTCATTTCTCCCTCAATACGTATATATTACTGACTTGTCTATATTATATTCACTGACGGGAATCGGCTTGGAAATGACCTATTGTGAAAAAAAAATTTCAAATGTGCAGCTAACGACGTTTTAATACTTTGGGTTGATATAATGTCAAAGAAACCTAAGTTTTACCAGGCTTAGACTCTTGAGTTAACCCATTGGTTCTACTATGCGGATCCTAACCGTGTTTAATAAAGACAACCAAACATTTTCTTTGTCTGTTAAACAATAATGGTTTACTATCAGCTGTTTAAACATAAAACAAGCATAAACTGGCAATTGGGTTTGGGCAATATAAGAAACAAACTCTTGTGTACAGACCGCTCGCGCTTGGTTGTACGTGAAGTCGGATTGCACAATTTCAGAATGATAGAACAAAAACTTGGCATGGTAAAAGTCAGAGTTTCCAATTACAGAACAAACATATATAGTTCCACAAAGCCTTTATCTGCCAACAAAAATATAAAAGTATACTTGTCAACTGAAGGAGCATTTGGCATTACAAAATACTCATTTCACTTCACTTAGATGTACGTGTTAGCCGGAAAACCATCCCCGTGTATAAATAAACATTTTTTGAACGCTTTTGGCAAGTTAACGTAACCGTGGAAGTTTGGTTACGTAACAGTCGTTTTGCAAGCCCCTTTTTTGGCATATGTGTAAAACAACTATAAAAAGGTGTTTTCGACCTAGAGCCCACTGTCTTGTCTGGTCGGCGGTATAAAACAAACATGCGCAAAAGAGATGAGCTGTAACAAGATTGTTTCGCAAAACATCAAACCTGGTTCACACTAGTCAGATAAGCACAAGCGCTAGGACAAACACCAGGCATGCGCACGCGCAGAATCAGTCACCCACGAACCAGGACATTTCTGCGCGTGCGTATGCCTGGCGTTTTTAAAATTTTTGCTTGTGCTTATCTTACTGGTGTGAACCAGGCTTAAAAGCTAAATAACACAGCGTTTCGAAAGGGTAATTAAAAATACTTCATGGTCGTTTTCAAAAGAGCAAGCTTTTAAGAAGAAATATTCAAAAAAAGGAAAACTGTTCTATTCAAACTGAATAGTATAACTTTTGAAGGTTGTACTCTTAGTAAAATGTCCCCACGATAAGGACTCACCTGGTCAAGATAGAAAGCAATCTGTAACAAACATGTTAGCGACGGGATATATGCAGCAGCCTTTCGGCTCTGTCCTCAAGAAAAAGTAAGCCACTGTTAAACTTCAAAACCCAATTTAATTTAATCCATTTTAAAGTTGTTTTCTTAACCAACTGGGGAAATGTAAGAGAACTTTTTCATTCCCATACTACAGATCTTTTCTATTTCAGCGACTTGTTTCTTTGTCAAGCCTCGTTTCCAAGCTGAAGTGATTTTCGAGTTGATGAGCTCCCGCGAACTTTTCATGCTGTATTGCCCTGTCCGCACAATTTGTTGTATGCGATGTTCTACTGCTGGGGGCAGCGGTATTCCAATGAAGCGGTAAACACGTTGCGCAGTTTTCTTAGGTTTCTGCAACAAGTCTTCAAATCGTACGAAACGAACAAAACCTTTCGGAAATTTCTTTGTGATCCGTGTGACGGCGTTGATATAAGTCGCCCATATATGCGCGAAAACTTTATGAAACTCTATATCCTGCCCTGTCTCTGTTTTCAAAAGTACAGATTGGATGGAGAGAAACTCAGAGGCCAGAGTGCCAGGCTCTGTTCGGCCGCACTGCTGTTGTTTTAATCTATCGAGCGCAACTTGCACGGCACGGAGTCGTCGCGGTTCGTTTTTCAGGACCCTAAACCAGGCGTGGATCCATGCGCGAGGATCCCTTAATACGATCACTACTCGCACCCTCTGGCCAAGGGTCCTTCGGAGCCACTGTAACCTTAGAGCCCATCCGGGATCTTCAAGACGCACAGCGGGCAAGGCGTTTTGAAGACTTTCCGGGTTAAAATTCTTTAGAATTTGCTGGGGGGTTTGTATCAACTTACGAAAAAAACTAGCAATTTTAGTTTCTTTCTCTATCGGTGGTCGAACTTGATAAAGACTGCAAGGATCAAAGAATTCAGTTCGTTTTGCATTGCGGCGGTGTGAACTGCGGTCAAAATATCCCGCTTGCAAATGATAGCGAAAGAAGTCAGCTGTGTTCTCGAAAAAGACATCTAAAAGTTCAACGCCGGCAAACGGAAGTGACGTGTAAACAACAAACGGTGGCTGCTCAGTGTGAGCATGCGCAATAGGTGTCCTATTCTTGTTCACCCCCATAATCATGTTTTCAATAGGTTCACGTAACATCGGTACCCTGTCATGAGCTGAAGGGCACAGCACGTGGTCGCAGTCTCTGTCGTATTGATACACTATCACAGAAGCGATGCACAGACATATTAAAAGAGAAAATAGCGCCCCTTTCCACAGTAAACGAAGATGGACGCGACGAGCAAGCTGTCTGTACATGAACACGAGTGCGCTGAGGACGCCAAGTGGTAAAAGTATTAATGGACCGGAGAGCTCTAGTTCCGCCGACATAGGAAAAAACCGGCTTCTGTTTCGCTCACGAAAGCCTGTCTTGTTCCATTGTTGCACTACTCCCAAACCAAAGCGCACAACAAAGTCCTTAGTATCAATTTTAGCAAATCCACCGAAGCCAAGAAATTTATATCGAGCTTGAGGAGAGTGGTGTCTGGTTGATATGGTAACATGATGTTTTACACCATTGACCGTCACAACTACATGCACGCCTCTTTCACGTGCATCTTTCATGCTAAACTCTTGGATATGTTCGCCAGACCCTGTCAGTAGATAAGCAACTCTACCAAACTGTGCGCCTTGTGGGAATGGTGTCGTAACATTAACGAAACTTGAGCTTTTCTTCCCGTGGTTTGACTTTCCGATGGTAGCTTTACTCTGGCTGGAACGAAACGAGCTACACCACGTGATCCGGTGTATACTGCCGTTCAGCAAGATTTGTGCACCCCCTTGGCCTGATGGGTAGGGGTCAGCACGGAAGGAGCTGGCCGTATTGTGGAAGTAGGCGCTCATGTACTTAACAGGGCTCCCTTTCCGGAGTTCTATATGGTCCACTACTAAAAGTGCGCTTGGCTTGAGAAGTATCAGGGAGCGATACACGCTTAACAGTCCCAAGCTGCTGTTGTACCACTCTGACATCTCACCGCTCATAAATACGAAACCATTTTCTTTTGACGAGGCAATGATTTCACCTTCTGCTTTCCAAACTGCATCGTTCTTGTAGTTGAACCACTTGTGACACTCGCCAAGCTGGCCTGAGTAGGGCGCGAAACAATGTGACGTAACAGAGGGACTAAATACTAAAGCGTTATTGAGCCACGTGTATTTGGGTCCATATAATGTGTCCGTTATAAAGGGTACTCCGTTGGGGGCAAAGACGAAAGAACCCTGATCCGGGTGTTCGTGACCTGGGTTAAAACTGTGCCAGCTTTTCAACCAACGGAACCGCTTTTTGCGCACAATTTCATTGATAGCACGCCCGTGCAAACGGCTACATTTTAGGGATAAAAATGTTCTCCTGTCGCAACGTGCTGCAGTCCCGCGCTGCAGTCCTCCCGTGTAGGTTACAACCCCCCAGTCACTAAACACGTGCAGCTGGGAGTTCAGGTGGTTAGATGGCGGCCTTTCACCAATGCTGGCATTGTAAAACACAAACTCCATATGAAGCATCGAGTTGTACTGGTGTTGTGACTGTATGTAGCCAGACTCCTTTCCCAGTCTTTTTTCGTGAATCTTTCTAGCAAGCCAGTTACCCCAGCCATTTCGCAGCACGAAACTATCCAGAAACACGAGCTGGCTCTCTGGGCCGTGGAACCAGTTGAGGTTGGAATCCGCAATTCCGATCGTCTGCTGAAAGCCAGGAAGAACAGTGTGATAGATAAACCAGAAATGTTCTCTCAACCAAGGACCTCGCATGAGGTCAATTTTAAGGTGCCGTTGGGCAAGGAAAACAAACTGCGTGAGAGATCGTGACGTGTACGACCCATAAGCGACCCCTTCCTCCATTGAACCGTCTACTACAAAATTTAACAGAAATAACGTTCGGTTAAGCATTTGATAAGCGTGTCGTTTCCATACCTCCGCTTCCTTGTAACTGTGTCGTGAGAAAACCAACGCACCAACAAACAAAGCTTCAAAATTCGTCGCGCAGTGATTTTGAATATACGATTTCCCCCACCATATGGAGGGCTGACGTGACCTCTCATATAGTTCTCGAGTGACGTCGCGGATTTTTGAAAGGCACTGCGTTCGTTGGCGCTCACCGAGGTATTCGTATAAGAAATCGTAGGCAGTCGCAAGCCCAGCTAGAGAGTGAGCAACGGGTACGTCGTCACGCAGGCTAGATCGCACGCGCCAGTTTGGCAAACTTACAAGAACGTCCATATACTCTAACGCAAGAGCGCGAGCTTCCAAATCGAGTTCGTTCAACACAACGTACATCGCCAACGCACTAAGATCATTTCCATAACGTTCGTTCCATCTGCTTGAGAACACGTTCCAGTCACGAGGAGGGAGAAAATTCTTGGGTTCTGATTTGATGTCGTTCGCTGCCTGACCGATTTTCTTGGCAATGTGCGCGTGAGTTGTCTTTGCTTTGTGTCTCAGAATCACGATATCACTGTCGGTGAAGTAAAGAAAAGGATGAAGTGTATGGACCTGATTTTCTCTTTGAATCCCTTCTGCACATTGAAGTACGGTAACCACGAACAACAGAGAAAGCAATCTAACTGCCATAACTGTGTCTAGTGCGATACTAAGATATTCAGAGCAATTGTTTTGTTGTATTTACTAAAAATTGGACGAGAACCCGGATTTAAAATTGATAACACTCGCTCAGGTTCTGTCTCGTGTCACTTCACACTTTATAAGTCGGATAATATTTCGTCAACATCCGGCTCATGAAAGATAGCTTGCTAGTACGGTAGGTGTGACTCCAAAATACATGAACACGAGCTATGCAAGAACAAATTTTTGAGGGTGAGAGTTGCCGACAGGGCCACAACCTGCCGGCCTTTAGCTTGCTTTGCAATGCAAATACTCAAAGTTGAGAGAAATGGCCAGAGACTATGGATATTGGTTTTAGGGCGTTTGCCTTTCATAGGTCGAGCTACTCTATTCTTAACCTAAATTTGCAAACAAATTTCTGACAGTGACAGCAAACTAGACAAAGGTCTCATCAGATCACCGCATTGCAAAAGCAAATTATAGTTACTGTAGCTACCAGATAGTTGATAAAAAAAATGGGCTCAGTGGCAAAAAAGCTGGTCAGAAAACATGAAAAACGAGCAGACATCCCGAGGCAAAACTGTAAAACTTAGTTCGTGATCGGGAAGCGTAGTAATGCACAATGTTTGTTTCACCTGTGACTATAAGTCAAACTGATGTTTTTGTTGTTTCTATGTATTTCAAAACTTGAAACTGGCGCACGGTCAAATTGAAGCCAGCCGGGCAACACACAAATCAGATAAACAAAAGCGCGTACCCATGAATGAAACTGGCCGAGTTTCACAACCGGCTCATTCTGACTAAGTGGATACAAATGGGGAAACAGAACTTCGGTAAATCTTTGGGAAACTAAATACAACCTTATGCTCAACTGTACACGTTGGATCGAAAAACAAACGGCCTCAGCTGTTTATTCAGCTGTTTGTTCTTGCATTCACCGCGGTTTTGGATCTGTTTTGAACTGTCCAAGTTTCTTTCAATAAAAGCGCGATTTTCGCAAGCAAGTTTTGAAGATTTTTTTCAGCGTTTGTTTTTTGTTCGCTTGGTCTACGGATATTAAAAAACTAATCATTACCTTCCGTCTTTTGTATACTAACAATCACTAGCTCCAAAATAAGATCAATGCTAAGAAATCACTGACGTTTTTCAGACTTTCAGCAAATCTGTCTTTTTCAGGAGACGGTCCTAATTTTAAGAAAATGTTTAATTTCCTTACAGCTGTCACGAACAAATGAAAGTTTGCGTTTTGTGGGTGTCGCATAGTTACAGTAGCAAGAAGAACCGTCACACAAAACATTGGAAGGAAAAAGGTCAACCAGAAGCTGTATTAACAGCCTAACTCGGTCAAAACCTTGCAGTATATTAAAGTTGCTCCTAAATTGACTGAAACAACGTATACCGTATTTCCTCGAATAAACGCCGCACCTGAGAGCCAAAACATCAATAAACGCCGCCCTCGAAAAAAGGCGATACCCTGGGTATTCAGTGAAGAAAGGAAAATAATTGTTGTGCAATACAGTAGTTACCAGCCTTGTTTAATTGTTTATAAACGTTTATCAGCGCATCCAAAGTTTCTTGTGTATAAACAAACAAAAAAGCTAAGTTTATCATAGTCTATTCGTCTTAAAACTGAGCCGGGCTTTGGATCACTTGCATTTATTTGTTTTAAAACTATAAAGCTTGATCAGTACAGCCAGACAAAGAATTGCATCTTTTTTTCTACTTTTAAAAGGAAAATTACGGTTGGTTGTTTAAAAAATAAACAGAATCTTAAATAAACGCTGCTTTAAAACTATAAAGCTTGATCGGTACTGCCAGACAAAAAACTGCATCTTTTTTTCCATTTTTTTCAAAGGAAAATTACGGTTGGTTTCTTAAAGAAACAAGAAGCTACTTGTAGCTTACACTCGGGCCGATACAGTGTCAGGTACAGCGGACATGGTCTGACATGAAACCAATGAAACTAACAGTCATTTCATATAATAAAGCAGTATTTGGACATCA
>JAOBRG010138659.1:2395-18897 GCA_027574985.1 Umimayanthus nakama | reverse complement strand
AAAGGGGGGGGGGGTCTTGAAATACTCCAACCAGAGAAGAGGGGGGCCCTCAATAATTGTTTCACTCTTCAGGGGGTCCCGAACTTTTGTTCCGAAAAATTTCATTTCTCCTCCACCACCCCCCCCCCCTCCTCCAACTTAAATTCTGACTGGTCCCTAAGATGACATGCGAAGATCGTCGATTGTTCGCAGAACCAATCAAAACTCCACAAACTCGGTTCGCCAGTTTTCGTTTCGAAGTCAAATGAAGATTGCTTTTACAGTTAACAATTGTTCCACGAACTCAGGTCGTACGTGAGCTATTAGCCAACGTAAGAATTTAATCAACATTCAGCTAACATTCGGAAAGTCGAGTAGAACAGTTGTTTTATTAAATGCAGTTTTATTGAATACAACAAAAAATTCTTTTTTGACCGGCAAATATTTATTTGAGAATAAATTGTGTCTGAAGAAGCCGTCCACTCAAAAATAACTTCCGTTTCCGTTAAGTCAGATGTCACGTGACAGCCTCGCGACCATGCGTTTTACATATGTAGTCAATCACTAGAATGAGCTGATAACCGGTGACCACCGAACCAATCAAATTGCTTGAAATCGAATTACCATTGGATTGTATTTAATAATAGCTGTAACTACACCTCTTGAGATTGAGTGCAAACAAAGATTACAGATGATAGCCCTTTCAAGGGCAGACAGTATATGCGACGATCTAACAAAATACAAAGAATATAAAAGATGGTATAGAGAAAGCGTTTCGTTAATACTGTTGGGAAAGTGGCTTAATAGGGGCGTGAGGGTGGGTCTAAACAGATGTTTAGTTTTGACAGGGTCCAAAACAGGACTTGCACGAACGCGAACGTCAACAAAGACAACTTTTGAACCGCGCTTTTCCTTTGTATAACTCCTATAGTTTTCTTCATTTTCCATGAGGGTGTGCGATCATGAAAAATGAGACTTTAATTATGAGGCCGGGCGTACAATGAAATGTTTTAATACTTAGCTGTTCACGTTCACTTGCACAAAACTGAGCTTTTCACTTTCTGTTTTCTAAAGAAGACGATTGAAAGGAGGCCAGCTGATTACATTACCATATGAGGTCATTATACTATGTAACTAATGCTATTGCTGTGTCACGTTTTCGTCGACGTTCGAGTCCTTCTTGGTTGAGTACTCTAATAAAAGGAGAAAACATTTAATGGTGGGATGGGGAACATACCCAGAATTCCTCTGCCTGCTGACCTTCCCGTCATAAGTAGTTTCCCCTAAAGGGCAAATTTTGGGGAGGGAGCAACCCAAATCCCCCCTCCTTATCGACCAGCATTTTAGGGTATAACAGAAATACTGACAAAAGTGTCTTTTGGAGCGCCAATAGTTTTTCCCGTACCACTCCCCAATTGGAAGCTTCTGTAACCGGCCGTCGGAGGCCGAACGATGTTCGACTAAACACGGGTAATGAAGGCCTCTGGTACCCAAGGTAAGGTGTGCGAAACTGAATCTTAATTTGTGGTTCTTTCGAATAAGAGAATGCGGGATGGTTACGGAGGCCGTATGATCCAAATGAAAGCGCATAAAAAAAATCGGCGTGGCCGAAAACGAAGCCAAACGAAAATGCAATTAGTTTAGACATAGCCCGAGACCACACCAAACTGACAACACCAATGCGTTTTCGTTTGAAAATCAATACATTTTGATCCGTTTTGGCCTTCTGTCCATACTAAAACGATTTTCTCAAAATGACTGCTTCTCTAAGACGTTAGTGAAGTCCTCATATTCTTTTAGGCTTGCGCAGATTGTTTCGCTTGAGTCATAACGAGTCCAGCGTTTCAGCGATGATACGGACACGGAAGTGTGGTCGCGAAGCATGTAATCGAAGTGTGAACGAAGCCTGGATTACATTGTTCTGAAAGAGCATTAAGATAACTGTATAGTTTCAAACAGACAACTGCTTGTTTGGTGGCAGCAGCCATATTAATGTATTTATTCGTTACAAGTGCAAGTGAAAAAAGGGTATATATAAATTGATATGCGAACACAACGAAAGCCTAAGCAATTGAAAGTTGAAACTCGTTTTGTATAAATAGGCAAATATCGTTTATAAGTGTTCAACAGTTATTGTTCTTTAAATAGAATAAAACTTTAGATTCTCAAAGTAAGAATGGTCTGATACAACTGTTTAAACGTAGCCAGACTCTTCGCGAAACACTAAATATCCACCTGCAGTGACAATCCCATTGGAAACGAACGTCACATTAATTTTCTCAACCGAATACCATGTTGCCTGTACATAGAGTGCCAAACCTATAAGCCTTTGCTATCGGGATTTTTATTGTACGGATGGAAATTGGCTTCTGGAGGGTTAACTGTGAGTAACTGCGCTATAGTTAGAAAAGGGTTTGATGGAGCCAAAACTAATTGTAGAACTGCACACATTTTAGGTACCCTACTTATGATCAGTTCCTGATTTCACTTTTATTTTAGCGACCTTTTAGTTGTCTGTACAGTTTAATTAAATTACCAAGAAAATTTTTGTAGTTGGAGTTCCATGGTGTAGGAGAAATGCTCAGTATTTAAAAAATTAATGTCCGATTTTCTTTTATTGTCCACAGAAAACATATTTAGAGAAAGTTCAACTGACAAAAACACCTTTTTTGGCCTGTTGTTCGTGAGAGCAATTCATCACAATCAGGGATTTTCTTTTACCCGGAGAGTGCGAGAATGGCGATTGCATGCAAGCAAAATCGGGATATTCCCGCCTCAATCGGGGTAGTTTGACACTATATAACAAACCGGTTGGTACAATGCGGTTAATCAGACTAAATCTACTTGTTTTCAAGTAGGAAACCATGTTCGTCAGTTGCATCTGGAAAGCAGTTTGCATTGGTAAACAAATAAATTACTGCAAAATATTTCACTCGGTTACATACGTGCATTAAAAATCCAAAGGTACAGTATGTTCGCCACAACAAATCGCTCGAGACTACAATATTTGATATCGTCCCCAGATGCCATTTGGTAGTTCGAGGATGAAAGGAGAGGAGGCTGCCGCCTGTAAATGAATGTGTTGAAAACAGAGCTCAGTGGTAACTTACTGCCAAGATTTTGGTCGTGTTACTCACAACAAATCGCCCAATTGGTTTCCCTATGTTAGTTACAACAAGATTGTTGTTTTGAAGATGAAACCACTCAGTTCGGTTTAATACTTGCATTCTATTTTCTCACTAGATACAACTAGAACAACCGTTTGTAAGTTGGAAGAAACCGATGTTTCGCTCGATATGCTTGCGAGTGATGTCTTTCCACTTTGACTTAAGCAAGTTTTCAAAACAACGATGAAGTTGATAGGACAACCAGCGCTCGTTTCCTCCGTTTTTCACCCCCTTCCCCTTCGCTGCGTTTTTCTCCTCGAACCGCCAAAAATGAGATCTGGGGACGACATCATAAGATACTCTAAAAGTCTTTTGTTTGTAATACCTTAAAATACTATCTTAGTTTGGGAAAGATCCGTGTAAGTGATCAGTGGTCAATTGGATTCTGAAATGACTAACCTCGACCCAAAGGGTTCTTTAAGGTGACGAAATCTCTTAACTTGATAGAGCGTTTAGCCTGAAACTTAACGTTTCGTTTGGCAGTGGCAAGAAAGATAAAACAGAAAATACTATGGCAGATTTAAAACTGTCCCTTTGTCCAGTTACGAAAGACTAGTAAGCTGTAGCTACTCGTTCAGTCTTTTAAAACGAAACCTCATTAGCTGTTTGCAGAGTCTTTTTGCCCAGCTAATCAAAACCAAAACCAAACCATGACGTAAAATAAATGTATGCCGAAATCCATTCAGATGGTATGCTCTACTCCTTTTTCCGTTCTATAAATACAGTGTCTCTTCTGTAGTTTCTGGCATAAACTAACAGAAATAATGATGTGACACCAAAGGTGTAACACGTGCACTCACTCACTGGTCTGTAGTTCATGGCTAGCGCCCTCCTGTGGCACAGTCTCGTATCTCATCTCCACTCCATCCGCTGTGACTTCACCTGTGTCATTCCCTTGCACCTCAATAACTGCAAATGCTGATCCTTCATCTGCGGCATTCTGCAGATCTTGGACCTTGGTTCCCAAGGTTTCCGGCTGCACCAGAATAAACTCCACTTGCAGTGGCCCTGAACCAGCGTCTGTCGTTGGAATACCCGACTGCAACTCTGCGGCAGTGACTACAGCTTGCAGTGTACCCTGTAGTGGCTCAGCGGTTTGCAGATTGGCTTGGTCTTCCTGTGCAGCGGCTGTTTCTGGTAGCTCGTCCTGTGTTTCAGTCCCAGGATTCATCAAAGCCTCCCCATTCTGCAAGGTGTCTGTGTGTGCTGTATCTCTCCCTTCCAAATCCTGACTCGTCTGCACCTCCACCAGCTCTACATCCATGGCTTGCTCCAACCCCTCAAGGGCGGATCCAGCGGCTTCATCTTGCTCTTCTTCAGCCGACCCCAGCGGAAGATGCGGCAGTTTTTCAACAATTTGAGAGTTCAGCTTGGCTCCAATACCAAGACACAACTCTTTGACAAGTTTCGCTCCAGATACATAGCGGTAAAAGTTGCCAATAATCGCGATGGTCTGCTCCACCCCGCAGGTCTGCAGTACTTCTTGGCATACAAGCAGGCAAATGATCTCTAGCTCTGTCCAAGCCATGGTAACTGCCGATGAACCGGGGACACTCTCTGCACCCTTGGCCCGCTTGAAAGCTACGGCCGAGGTTCTTCTTCTCTTCTTTGGCACCGTTGGATCGTGAGGAACGGGATTGGTTTTGGGTTTCTCGTTGAACTTGTTGTTGCAGTTGTAGCAGTTGCAGGAATCTCGGCAGCCAATGCCTGCTCCGAGGCAGGGACACTTTGACTTTCGCAAGCCTCCATCACTGCAACCCATGTAAGATGGATCTCCTTTCTTGTTGCTTCCACAAGCACAGCCTTTCTCTGGCATTTTATGGGTAAACCTCTGCACGGATTTCTTCGTATTGCCGCAGTTACGGCATCTGCAACCTCTTGCACAGCCTAGGTCAGCCTTAATACATGCGCACTTGGACTCTGTGCAGTACTTTACTGACGGGTTTCTTCCAGCATTCTTGCCACAGCTGCATCTTACTATCGGTTTGGTTACAGGCTCTTCCTCCTCCAAACCTAAAAATTGTGAAAAAAATGGAATGGATATCATATTTTTTATCAAAGAAACAATTACTAAACTGATGCTGTCCTTAGATAAACTACTCCAGTATAGAACTTTGCCTCTACCGTTCTTTACGCTTGAGCTTACTTTTTAAAGTAATAAAGAAGTAATCTGTTTGCATACTTTCGTTTATAGTATACATGAAAAAGCGCATGATCTTGTGGTTGGGAGGGGGGAGAAAGGGGGTACTCCATTAAAGTAACAAGGAAGTGCAAAATGTGCGTTTTCCCCTAAATTTTTATTTTAACTTTACAGTTAAAATTGCTGGTAATTTCCTGGCCGACAATTGTTGCCTTTTTCAACTTAAATTTTAGCATTCCATTTTCCCCAGACGGTTTTGTCATTAGTTTCAATTGGTGAATGATACTTTTGGTTTCTTTATGCATACATGTATGACTCTCTTGGTCAATAAAGAGCACTTCATCAAATTTACTCTTGCATTAAACCTTCACTGGCTACCAAACAAATCTAGGCCAAGTTTGAAGATCCTACCTCATCACTTACAAAGCTCCTACTCATCACTTACAAAGCCAAGTCAAGCTCCTAATTGTATAACTGACTGATCCTCTAGCTTGGTGCAAGTCTAAATGCCTTCTGAGATAAGCTCGATCGTTATTCCAAAACCAAGCACTAAGAGCTATTGGGACAAGTCCATTGCAGTTCCTGCCACAAAATTAACATGGCTCGCTCTTCTACCACATAATGATCTAAGGTTTCTAAAAACATTTCAGTTTTCTTTAAAGACCTTTTTTTTCTTTAAGGACTACCAGTTACCAGCTATTTTCATTAGCATCAAGATAACAAGTTATAAGATTGTTATTATTGCATTGTGTAATATTATCTGTACTCATTCAAAAGCACTAGGTCCATGTGGAAAATCCATATTTTATTTTACTAATAAAATTATAGTTATTATCGTTATTATTTTTGTTATTGTTATTATTATTGTTATCATTATTTATTTTATTGTTATTATTATTAATACTATCTTTTCATTCTGACAGTAGGTCCCAGGAAACTCTTAAACAAAGTATGTTGAATTAATGAAATATGAACTTGAAACATTCATTTCTGTTCCAGCACTCACAAGCAAGTTCACCAACAGATAACTAAGATTAGCAATGATCTGCAAGAAGTTTCAACATTAATTAATATTGCAGTTGCCACTCATTTGAACAACTCACTATCTCTTGATTTCTGGATCAAAAATATCAGTTTAAAAGCTTGGTTTTCAATTTAGCAAGATTCTATGTGAGCAGCATGGTACAGTATGATAATGAAAGACTGTTTTAACTTAAAAGTTGATCAGAGCACACAGTATCTATTGAAAGGGTACTGATCCATTGCACGCTAGCAGCTCTCCCCCCTCTCCCCAAATACCAGTTTGTGTTTATCTGTTTATGCAACCACTGTACATTGTTCAATCCTTTTTTTAGATCAGGTGTGAAGTAGACTTTTCGTCCTTCTACTATTTTATATTGATTTTCACTTGACCCAATGACCTCCATCCCCCCCAAAAAGAAAACAAAATTAAAAGAAATTCCTAAGTTAATAATCAGGGATACAAAACAAACCTTTTGTGGAGTCATAATGACCTGGAGCTGAGTGATTGTATGCAATGTAGATTGGAATGCAAGAGGAAAACTTGATTGGCAGGAATGGATAGTACGGCACAGCTGTTAAGGATGTTACCACAACAATTGGAACTTGCAACACATTAGCAGTGGCCTTGACACACAAGTCTCCAAGATCACAGGCAAAGAAACCATCTTTCTGAAACTGCTTGATATCATTTTCAATATTGCTATCCTTGCTAATCCACTCTCTGTAGCGATCCAAGTTGTTGGTCAATTCTTCGGCAAACAGTAACCTCAAGGTTGTGGTATCCTCTTCAGTAGTTTTCCCAAGGTTAATGTTTGACAAATGCTTCAACAGATCTGGAATCTTTTCCAGCTTCCCCACCTGAGCCGCAACACTTCGAAAAAAGCAGTTGCCATCACCAGTCACTTCCTCTAACTTCATTCCAAAGGAGGCAAGATTACCCTTCAGAGTCTCAAAGTTCTTTGTCAGCTGTTCCTCAGCAGTTAGACTGACAACCTTGTCTCTTCCTTGTTCGGCCATGACAGACACCAAGAATGGAGAGAATGGGAAGCTGGAGACATCAAACTCTTTGTTTCTGCACTGCTCTCTGAATGATCTGAAAAACTCATGGATGTGAAGGATTCTCTGAACCACAAAGATAACAACATTATCATTGTGAAGTTCTGTTGGACTGGACACTGTCTGAATAGTCCAAATTGCAGAAGCATCAGAACTCGCAGCACCTGCATCACCTTGAGAGCTACTGAGAGCATTTGTTACAGCCGAGAAGCGTTTCTGTAGTGTCTCTTTCAGGAGATCCTCTCTGTATGATACTTCTGCCATTTCCACAGGTATGATTGGTGTCACCCTCATACTTCGAAAATGTTTGAGTTTCTTTTTCCTGCAGTTCCATGCACCGAGAACACAGGTTAAAACAGCAAGAGCCAGTTCTGGAGTCAGAACTGATGCACCACCAAGGGACTGGTACAAGTGTTTTTGCATGGTTTCTCTGATCTTTTCTGTCTCCTCAACTGGGGGGACACTGGAAAGGCAACCAATGCGAATGTGACTTCGCAGTGTCTCAATAGCAGAAAGTGTAGCTTGTGGAAGACTTGTGCTCCATCTTATTAGCAGCTGTTCAAGATTCCCTTCAATCACTTCTGCAGCTGGTGTTGGTTCTTGTCTCTCGTCTCCTAAGTCTCCGTCTGCTCTGAAGACCAGGCTAAACTCTTTGCCAAACTGCTGTGAGTTAGTGAAGCCTTTTGGCAGAGTTCTCACGATTGCCTGACACGCATAGCTGATGCTTAACCTGAATATTGCATTAGGAAAAATCTGTTCATAGACGCTTCTCACAAGACAACAGTCATCAACAATAATTACCTCCAAGTTTACATCATTGTGTGACAGTCGCTCCTGTAATGCTGAAAGCACATCGAGTACTTCTGTGTGGGAGTCAGATTTTGCTAGGCTCCAAACCATGATCTCTCCATGTTCATTTAAGCCAATGAAAACATTCTCAAATTTCTTGCCTGCACTAGCAGCCCCCTCACCCCTCAGAACTCCAACATGCTTGCCAATTTTCAGGGTGTGATCGCAGATTAGCACTTTTCCTGTAATTTTGCTTATTGCAATTTCATACAGCTTTCTTTTCTTCTCAAAGTATGAGAGAAAAAGCTGCATCAGTTTGTCATTGCTGGGGAAAGCATAGAGAATGCTGTTGTAGAATTTGTCCTCCAGCTCTTCCAAACTTGCTTCTGACTGGCCAACTGAATTCCTGTAAACAAACCTTCGGTAATTCATCGATGCAATGGCTTCAGAAATTTCCACAAAACTCTGGCCTTGACAAACTCCTATCAAGACAAAGTCCATAAGTTCGACTGAGTATCCACTTCGGTGATGAAGTTCAAATGGAAAGGCTCTAGACACTGATGCCGGCAATGTTTCCACAATGTCAATTGAAGCTGAGAGAAGCCTGTGACCATTTGATCGTGTTCCAGTCAATTGTTTTGGACACAAGTAATAAACTTGTACTAGTAGCACATTGCCACCAAGATCATAGATGCATCTTGGGTTGAAATTGCTCTCCTTTGATAAAACTGTTGTCCATGAACCACATCTCAAGGGGCATTTATGGATTGGGCACAGAACATTTATCTTGAAGTGCCTTATTGGACACCAAATAAAAACCTTTGGTATGAGCCAGCTTTTTGAGTTTGGAAGGCAAATAACATGGTCAAATCGGCCATCTGTTGGTGATGCTTCAAACTCTTCAACAAGCTCTTTCAATACCTTTTCTTCTTCTTCGCCAAGTTGTATGCACTTGACACTACAAGCCAAGGCAAGGAGCACCAACAGAGAGTTCACAAAAAATGACATACCTGGATTGGAAAAGAATATTGAGTTACAACCTAAACCAATCCAGACAAAAAACACTTGTATACATGGTTGTGAAAATAACATTTGCAGTGTTTTCAGGGGCAGATCCATTTTAAGTGAACACTTATCCTCTAAAAAAATATTTTTCCACACATCTCTTAGAAAAACATTTTCAATTTTGACAAAAAAAGGATAAGAAGGGTAGTTAGTACGCCCATCACCAAAATGACCCTGTATCTACAATTATAATAAACAACAAATCATTGAGCCTTTTGTCTTGCTTGCAATCACTTAGCAAAAGACCCTATTCACGGTTCTTGAGACAATTGAAAACCTGATGTAAACACTCTGTAAACGTTAATAAGTGCCGAAAACAAAGCGATTTATATTGAAAACTGTGGTAGTAGTGAGGACTTTAAAAACAAAAGATACCCCGAAAATCTTAAAGAGAATGTATGGGAGTTTGCATGGGATTGAGGCTGGGAGGGCATCGCATGCCCTCCCGACTCAAAATTCTGAAACATTCTCTGTTCAATTTTCAGTTTTTAAAAACTTTTCAAGATCTAACTTTTCATTATCAAATCCCCAAATCTATGGCACTTACTAACTTCGAGCTGCTCTTTCCATTTCTGACACTTACAAACTGCTAAGTCAGGTTTTATAGACCATGAAAAGGGTCTATATAAAATGTGAAGTGAAATCAGCATATGAACTTTTCTGTAAATTTTATGAATATCAACATTGCAAAACTGCTTTTCAATTAGCAGGCAGCTTAAGAACAAAATTGTTTTTGCAAGAAAAATCCTCTATGCATTTACAGTATTAATAACATAAATTATAACAAAAGTAATAATAAAAATGTAATACTAAGAAGAATGAATGATGAAATACATAATAAATTAATTAAGAAGCTCTGCAGTATGGCATCATTCTTGGATCAGGTAAGAAATAACATTGGACAAACTGGTTTAAGCCTGGTTTCAGGGTACAGTAATGTGTAATTACACCATCAGTTTCATTGAAATTTTAACGTACAGGTAAAAAAAACAATAAAAACTAATTTATAATCTGATAAGTTTTGCCTCTCCCAACATCAACAGAAAATGAAACAATTCAAGCAGAGGACAGAGCCTTTAAGCTCTATTTTAAATGCTATTAATCAAGTGGATACTTTAAACTCATTTACTTTAATTAATAAAAATAACAACTTTAAATATTAGTAGTAGCATTAAAGTTGCCACTTTTTTCAAATAGCACCTTTTTAGTTAAAAAAAACACTAAAATATAGATACGCTCCAAACTGTCCCCAGAGTGGCCCAAAAGTATTTTAAATTATATTCATTTTTACAACTTTAGCTATTTGGTGTCCCTAGGTCTGCAAACACATATTTCACCACAACATTTAGCTTTTGACATGCATAAATATTTCTACAGGGTCACATTGGACATAATCACACCGATACATGACTGGCAAACAAATATTTCGAAAATTGAAATCCTCTGTCTCTGGAAATGTCTGCATATTCTGATATTGGGATTATTGGTTACAGTATATCGAAAGCACTTTTCAACAAAATTGTAAAGAAACTGCATTTTAACTTTAAGCACCGTCTGTTTTCCCATTTGTTGCTAAAAAGCAATGCAAAATCGACAACGCCGTCTGCCAATCGCACTGCTTTCTGATCCGATCGATCACTAAAAATAAGGAATTGTGCATGTGTGATGTGGATCGATGGGCCATGGGGCGGGACGAAGTCCAACTCCAAGCAATTCAAAGCAACAACGTCTCCATCAGAAACAATTTAACTCACAGATGTCAACTTTAAGTTTTAAAGAAAACAGTGATCAAGAAAACAGCATTGCAAAGAAGCAAGGAATGCCATCTGGCCGGGCTTGTGGCATCAAGTGAGTGAAAATATTGCAAAACCAACACAGAACACCACGGCGTCGTTTGCACAGCGAACACGTGCTAGCGCCATAGCAGGGCAGCAAATCGCGGGTCGATCGCTACACAAATCCTGCTAAAACCTGTCTTCAAAAGAATCAACACAAAACACAAACGATAAAAGAAAATTAACATGTGTTTCTACACAGAAACTGGTAGATAACAGAGTTCCAGAGCAGCTCGCACGATTCCTTAGCTTTGCAGCAAGACGTCATGTTAACATCACCAACGAAGACAAGTGCCAGGGAAATTTTGCATACATGAAGTGCCGCCTAAAAATCTGCGTCTTTCGGCATGCAGTTTCTTACCTGCGGTGTAAGCTTGGAACACTGTTTTTGAGATACAGTTCTAACTTGAATGCTTTAAACCATTCACTTCAACACAACGAAACTAGTGCTCCTAAACTTGGTGAAAACTCAACATCTCTGTTCCGCCATACTTTCCCGCTAAAGCCAACGAGCATGGAGAGCCTCGTTGTGGAGTAGAAGGACGCGTCGCTTTCGCATTGTTTCGGAACCTGGAGACAAATGTAAATGCAAAATGGCGGACGCTCTGGACTTGTTTAGACGTTTGAGTGCAGGAGCAAAATTTGATCACAAAAGATACAAAGAGGACTGGGAGAAGTTCAAGGTAAACAGTAGTTACAAATGACAAACAAGAGGGAGCTTTCTGAAATACGTTGGCAAAGTTATATCATTATTCATCGGCGCTATAGTTCACGTGGAACACAGAAAAATAGTGAGAAAAGCTTTGTTTATATATACAGTAAATCTATAAATACAGTCAAGACAAGACCAAACAGGAAACTACAGGTCTGAAACATAAAGAAATTATTTCAATCAGATAACTACACACAGTAACTGCAAAACTTCTTAGTTAAAGGTAAGCGTCAGTTCTAAGGAAGTGATGCTATTCTAAATTATCTACCATGGTGCTTGTTTGACTTTGGGATGCATGACATAGCACTATACTTTTTCCTAGCGCGGATCTTCCAACCTCTGAAACTCCCAAACCTTGAGGTTTGAAAAAACCTTGAAATTCGGGTCTCAAACCTTGAGATTTGCACAAAGGCTCCAAAGCGATTGAAGAAAACACAACACTAACAGTACTAACAATGTTCAAACTACTTAGTTTTGTTCATCACTGTATGCTTTGGTTGCCTTCTTAGAGCTTGGGAGTATTTTTCATCACTACTTCCTTCCGCCATCTAGAGTCAATTAATCAAAGTTCTGCCTTAGAGACTGAGCTGCCACAATGCAGCTAAATAAATACGACTGCCAAGCAAGTACAGAAGAGACTATAGACTTGAATTCGGACTGAACTCAATCACTTATCAATCATTTCAGCTCTTTGTGAGATTTAGAGGTAAAACCGTGAGATCACACTGAAAACCATGAGTCTCACAGTGAAACCATGAGAGTTGGAAGGTCTGCTAGTGGAAAGGGAAGTTTAAACTTGACCGAACTTTGGATAGGTGTATTTCTGACACAACTGGGAAGGGACAGCCTTGCCCACTCAAATACGTACTAGCATGTACTCACTTTGTATTTATTCGGTCAGCTTCAACTTCCACACACTCCATCCTTTTCTGGCATCAAGGCAGTAGTGTATTGCTCAAGTGAGTTTTTTTCCCACCCTCCCTCTGTAGGAAAGTTTGTAGTTCATTCTATTTTTTGTTTTTGTTTTGTTTGTAATGTATTCATATATCAGACAAACTTAATCTAGGGGAAATGTATGTGAAAACATGTAACACCAGTAGTTGTTACATAAGATAGAGGTTTGATAAATCTGTTTGAAAATTGGAATAGTAAATGTACTGAATAAAGATTGTCTTGCATGCCAAATGACATCTGAGCCTTGACTAGCAGTTTGTAGTTTAGGTGTTAAAAATGAGTATGAAACTAAGGCCATGCCCAACAAAGTTAATACATTTAATTTTCATTTGAAAAATTATTGGCAAAATAAAATGTTTTATTTATGTGTACCTCTTATTCATTAATATCTTTATCACTAAAAACAGACGTTGGAAAAAGTTATAAGTTTGGAGAAACTAATTTTGGAAATGCAAAGCAAATTTTTTGTGTGGATGGCTGGAGACATACCGCCTTTGTTCTGATTTAAGCGCCACAAAAAATTAATTATTTTTCCGGCTGGCACGTAAATTGGAATGAGAAGAAAAATATTTTTTGCAACTGGCGCTTAAATTGGAGGGGCGCTTAAAAATTAGAATCATTTTAGAAAGTTTCAGTTTGTGTAAATTTCAAAAGCAGAGCGTAATTCATGTCGCTTGCCTAAGTTACTTTCGGTTTCCCCGGACTTGAACAGTGTTCAAATATCGACCATGTCAAATTTGCACACACAATCCGTTTCATTCGCTGGGGCAAAAGAAGGAAAGTTTTTCTCGTGAATTGATTAACCGCAAAATTAATGCGAAAGTGAAAACTTCTGGGAATTTTGTTGAAGTCAACTGTAAAATTGGTTGTTGTTGTTTTTTTTTAAAAAAACCCCGAACTTTCTCAAATTGTGTATTTCATTTGTAATTTGATTTTGACCAAAGCCGGCTTGCACTTGTCTTGGAGTTTTAAATTGACTGAAATGTAAAGTTCAGTACGTGACAGAAAATATTTTTTGAAAGTGTAAAATTGAATTCGTGCAGACAATTTGAAACCGCGAAGGTCAAGCTGTCTCAATGTTTTCTGTAGGCCCAATCACAGTATTCAATTCTCACGTGTGAAACATACATGTCTCCATAATGACAAAAATAACTCTGCTGTTTATCTTCTGGAAGTTTCTTTTGGTGGTTGTTTATCGCACAGTTTATACAAGACACAACAGAATATTTTATGAAACAAAGAAAGTGATCCCAGACAACTGAAGAAAAAACGCAAAAGAGAAAACACACCCGAGTACAAATTATTATTTGATCCAACAAGTTGGCGTTTCCTGCGAACGGGTGACTACCGGCAACTCGTTCGATCGAGTCACTGTTTGCAGCAAATGGGCAGTCAAGTCATTCGAACGAGTTGATGTTTCAAGCGAAGGGGTGATTAATATTTTCGGTGATCCCGGACGGGAAACTTGTAAGTTTTTTAACTTGGCCTGATGAAATGATTTGCTACTGTTAAGCAACACGCGTAACTTGTAAATAAAGATCTTTTTGCTTGTTTTATGGCGTTAAATTTACCTTCCAAAAACCGTTCAGGAAACACATAAATGGCAATTTTCTTTGAACTAAATTAAAAACTGTAGAGTGAGGTAAAAGATTACTGTTGCGTACTGTAGTGCGGTAAATATATTCCAATTACTAAGCGGCAGTAAAAAATAATTATTTTTCCAGCTGGCGCTTCAATAAGAATATAAATAAAAATTATTTACACAACTGGCGCTTAAATTGGAGGGGCGCTTAAATTAGAATAAAGACGGTAACCTAAGTTTTAAAAACAGAAGTGCAACACTGTTAATTTTTGTTGACGTGATGAAGTCAGTTGTTGTCATGCCGAGTCAATGTATTAAGACTAATGTGCCAGGTATACAGTTAGTAAAACTGTAATGATTGTTTTCCAAATGATATCAGCATTATTATTCAGATGGAAGTAAACACTGTCTTGTGTGGACACAAACATTTTCCTTTATTTTTGGCCTGTTGATAATGGTCAATTTTGAAAGTTTCTTAGGGTTGTACATTTAATATTTGTATTTAACTACTACTTTGTTAAAATTATTTGTTACCAGTTAATAATTCTCAATTGTTTTATTACAAACTTTTCTATAGCCGATACAAGCTGTGAAACATGAACTAGGTGACAAGACAGTGTCGGAAGCATTGGATTTCTTTGGTAATTACAACCCTGAAAGTTTAGAAGAGGAAAAGGACAGGAATGGGGTGAAGAGAAGGCATTCTGCTATCAATAATTCCCAAGCAGAAAGAGAACAAATATCAAGAAAGGAAAGAGAAGAGAAGAAAAGGAAAAAGAAAAAGAGCAAGAAAGGTATTTACAAAACAGATAAAACAATAAAGATCTGCTAGCTTGTGTCAACTCTAGTCTGGTAGTCTGATTGGTTCTCTCTATCAAGGTACCTATAAATCCAATATCCTGTATTTGAAACTGGCAATTTTATCATGAAAAATTTTCCCTCAAAATGTCTGAAAACTCAATTCGATAGAAAAAAATTCAAGATATTTTATCCAGTGTTTGGTATTCATTAAACGATTATTACACTCACGCTTGTTAGATATAAGCTTACGTAGCCTGAACTTGGTGCTCCACAACTAGTCTGCTATATAAAATCACATATTCAATGTGCCTTCATGGAATAACTGTTTATTATAAATGGAGGAAGTACATCAAAGGGCAAGGCTCAGAGTTCTCATTAGTTTTGAAAATAGGCTCTAGTCCATAGGATCTTTTATCCAAATGAAGTAAATTATTTTTTATTTATTAATGTGTTAACATGATTTGCCAATAGGGGCAGGGTTAGGTTTAATGAAACCTTGTAAATTGCTGTTTAATAGATGGTAGGCAGCAGTAGATTTTAATAATTGTAATAAAATTTTAACTTTTAACCTAATTTTTTATATTTTTGAAGGGCCTAGAGCTATTGATAGCAGTGATTTTATATTTCATTATAACTGAAAGAGCAACCCTGGTTAAATAAAGTTACTCAACATCATCATAGGGTTGAAGGTACTAACCATTTCTTTGCACACAAAAAATGTTAATTTCTTGTTCATATTGTCCTTTTTCTGGGTCTTATTTGGTAAGAAAGTTTTCCCACTCACACTCTTGTTTATGAATTCAGTTGATTTTAGCTATTTAATATTCTTTTTGTTTAACATTTTCAGAACAAGACTCTGAGGTTTATGATGATAGTGACCTGACTGTTCAGCTCTTTGCTGGACAACACAAGAACTCAACAAAAGGGAACAACAAACTTACTACAGAAAAGATTGCTGAGCTTCATCAAGAAAAGGTATGGTGTCAGTACTGATTAACAAGCCTTCCCTTGTAGCTGCTTTAGAATAATAGTAAATAATAATGATATATATTATAATTATAACAATAATATTTAAAAAAATTTACATAGTGCGCATGCCCTTAGCAAGCCTACAATGCTTTACAAAAAATCCTATCTTTCTCAAAAACAAGAAAACTTCAGTTTTGTACATGACTTGTATCATTTAATAAATATTACCACTTATTTACTGTTAAAACACTAATTACACTTCCCTATATCCCCTGTCTTTCTCCCCCTTCTTCCTCTCTCACTTCCCTTTATCCCCTGTCTTTCTCCCCCTTCCTCCTCTCTCACTTCCCTCTGTCCCCTGTCTTTCTCCACCTTCTTAGAACTTCTCTCACTTCCCTCTGTTCTCTGCCTTCCCTATCCTTCTTCCTCT
>JAOBRG010138548.1:0-16492 GCA_027574985.1 Umimayanthus nakama | reverse complement strand
AGAGACATGGACTGATTTAAAACCCCGCAAATTTTCGCAAAGTTAAGATTGGTTCACTATTGGCGGATCCAGAATTTCCGTTTCTTAAACATTTCCAACTTGTTTTCAGTCTTGTGTTTAAGTGGGGTTTCGGTCGTGGAACCCTTCGAGCCTTAAAACTGAAAATGCACAAAGATCATGAGCATGCTAAAGACGCTGAAATACTGTTGGACGGCCTTAAGGCAACAATCAACGGGGCAAGTTGGTCGACGAAGTACAAAGCTTAAAGTGGATTAAATTTCAGATTGTACTTGAAGCAGAAAATGGGATTGAAGAACACCGGAATATTTCTAGTTTCACCAGATTTTTCCCACATCATGCATCAAAGTACTAGAGCATACCACTGTGTGCATGAGCCGGAACAATGGATCGCGAAAAGTGGAATGTAGGAGCGCGGACAACTGATTTTCGGACTACCGTGTTTTTCACAGAGTCCCGAAACATGCCTAAAAATAAAGCGTACACAGGTGAAAATAATGGGCAGGTAGGAATAGTGGCTGTAAATCAAAACCTGCTTATGTCCGCCTTTTCTCTGGATTCAGATAGAGTAAAACCCGAGGCAGTTTTTACAACATTCAGTTCAACTCGGCTAAACTTCCTGGGTTTTTTCGCAGTTCTTTCTTGAGTTTTTTAGTACGTTCGTGACCTTTTCACGTTTGGCAGAGAAGGCCATCTTGTTTCTCTAACGCAGCGAGGCTTTCATGTCGTGATAACTGGCAGTCTTCAGAAATAACCACCGCGAATTCTGTGTCAGAAATCTTCCCGTCCAGCGCCTTAGAAACCAACTCACTGACGGAATTTAGTTTGCCGTTTGAGTCGAAGAGTTTCGCCAGGTACATTTGGCGCGAATGGGGATAGACAGAAAATCAGGGAAGTGCTACTTTATTAGCACGAACTAGTTGGTTGGAAAGTGAGATGGTAATACCACTTTCTTTCAGTCCATTTCTTTGTTTTGAGGTTTGGTATGTTTTGCCGGTTGAGCCTGGCTAACAGTGCGGCTAGCTAACTCATCTCCAGTGTTTAATGCAGGCGACTTAAAGTTTTTCCAGACTGTATATCCGAACACGACGAGTGTCAGCATTATCCCAACTAGCGTTTGTGATTCCTGAACGTTTCGCGCGATGTTTGTCGCTGTCGGCATCTGTGCACGGATTCCTGTCGGGGATTTTGGCGTAAGCGCGGGCTCTAACTGGTACAGGGTGGCTTCAGCAATTGAGTTCACGGTCTCGTGTACGTCATTGACAATCTGCTCCACTCTCTCTCCCATAACAGACAACTCCAGCATTTGGTCACCCAAGAACTCGATCTGTTGCATGAAATCTTGCTTGTTTTCCGGAGCGTTGATCATTTCTTCATAACTTCGTGTTTTTCGTCCGCGCAAGGAAATTCTTCGCCTGGCATTTTAACCCATATACGCTTCAACCGTTGCGCACCGATACCAAACTTTTTTCGAGCTTGACCAACGGTCATTTTTCAGCGACTTGCGCGAATTTCCGCTTCTTCTTCTTTTGTAAGGTTTTTCGGTGCTGGCATCTTGGTCATATCTTCGGCTGAGTGGTCTGTCTAAAACGATTTGGTATGGACTATTAAGAACCTGTTAAGAACTTTGAAAGAGTTTAGGTAGCTTTTAGGGAATACATATTAGCTGGAGCCAAACCCCTACCAATAACTCTTACGAGCTCTTTTTAAAATGTCAAAGAGCATTTTAGCCATGTCTGTACGGTACCCCATCCCCCACCCGCTCCTAGGCATTGTATAGCTCTCAAACATCTCTTTTAGTTTTTAATGCGCAGCACTATCTCATCCTAACACATAAGAATACATGTTGTAGTACTCCAGCGTGAGTTTTTTTCGGCACTCGAGTCTTTCATTTAACAGAAATCACTTTGACTGCGAGCCTGAGAACGCTGCACTAAATGGCCGGCCTGTAGCTGGTTGAAGGTTCTCCCAGAATTCACGATTTGCCCTGTGAAACAAAACAAAAAGTGGATTGTTGGCATACTTAATGAAAAAAGCTGTTGGAATCCATGCCTTCGGTGGTTGAGTGAAGGGATAATGCCAGTGGTACTACCAATCTGATACTAGTGTATCACTGTTCTACTGGTACTACTGGCAGTGCCACGGCTACTGGTACTGGTGCTGACACTGGCTACACGTTATATAAATGTTGGAAACCATGCCATCGGTGGTACCGTATAGCTGTAACGCTATTGGGTTGTCAATCTGATACTACTGTATAACTTTTCTACAGGTACTGCTTCGGCTGATGTTTTTGTTGCTCTTATTACTGCTATTATTGTTATTACTTTGCTATAGCTGTAATTTCTATTACTGTTACTATTACTATTACTACTACTACTACTGTTATTGTTGCAATAAGCCATTCATGTTTGGCAGTCCAACAATACGATGAGTGACTTATAACTCAGTGGCTGGAGCATCTGTCCCGGCATCGCAGAGATCACGGGTTTGGGTCACGTAGAAGACTGAGTTCTTTTTCAGGCAAGTATTTGCAACTGTTCAAGTTACACATAAACGGCGAAGATCATTTCTCATATCATATACTGCTGCATGCTCCTGCTTTAAATGCTACTGCTGAAGCAACTGCGTCTTCTAACGTGACTAACTGTCATTGTTAACACGAACGATGTCATTACTGCTACCAATGCTATTGTACATGTTGCGTTGATAACCTTTTCTTTTTATGCGTTGGATTTCCTATCATCACCTAGCTCCACTTATTTGCAAACTTATGGCATCTGCGCAAAATATAAAAGCGACAACTTCACTGAAACGATTTGGAACACAACTTACCTGGCTCTAATGCAAGCTTGGGCGTGATGTCGGAGGCCCTCTCCCCATGGGGCATGTTTTTGACTTGCAACAGGAAATTTTCCCCGCTCCTGAGCAAGCTGCAGGGTTAAAGTGTACATTTCAAATTAACCTTACCCTCCATTGTGCCGTACATCAAAGGACTGGTCGTGCGGTATATGCTTAAACCTGTGCAAGTGACTAGGAACGTTTGAGGAACATATGGCAGGTTGGTCAGACTGCTCAAAGCCAGCTAAAGTATAAGAAGACACTATTTCACAAGGACGTATGTCGCATACAAGGGAAAAAAGATCAATTAAGGGCTATGATATTTTCCTGCTGCTGCTAGAATGTGACCTTGTGTCTCCCAGTCGGGCATAAGATAAATAGTTTTTGTTTAAATGTAAGTATCTTATGCAGTTGAATATTCTTATTTAAAATGGTTATTGCTACTTAATGGGCACCCGGCTACATTAGCTATTTTAAAACAGTTCTTTCGGCTGCCAAGTCACCTAAATTTATGCTGAATTCTTCATACATGTAACAACAAAGTAGCTAAATGTAAAAACGGAGCAAAAACTGCCGTTGTTATTGTTGTTGCCAGTACCTCTATAGCAAGTAACATAACTAGGGATTTGGTAACTAACAAGACCACTACCAAACTTGAAAAAAAAGAACCGACTGGTCTGAAACAAGCGTCTGTCCTCCAAAGTATCCCAACCAAATGATCTCAAGTGCAAGTTTAGATATACTTGTTGTTCATTTGAAGCCACTGCACACAAAGCGGACTGCATGCATGTCTATGTACATCCCATCTGGTTAAGGTCCTAATTGACTCATTTCCTTTCATTTACTGACAACAAATTGTACACCACGAAAGACAATATTAAGACAAAAGGCCATTGTTCTAAGGCTTAACCCTTTCGAATGCAAAGGTAAAAATCGGGACTGCGTTGTTCACCTCCTCTGCTATGGCTCGTATATGGTACGGTCGAAAGCCACAGCACCCTCCAATGTACCGAACACCCATATCGTAAGCCTTTCGGGCATACTTGTGTACATCCCATCTGGTCAACAACCTAGGTTCAAGTCCTGTAATGAACATTAAAGTAATTCTTGTTGTGATTTAGAAATCAATAATCCTGCGTAACCAACCACCTAACATTGCTAATTAGAAGAATTACAAAACGTGTAAAGTTTCATTTCTCGATTCGAAGTCAATACAACTGTTTTGTGCTGCCAAATTTTGTTTGAAACAATTGACACAACCAACATAACATGATTATAAAGGCTTAAAATTGATAGCTATTTAAAAAACAGATGTTTTTTATTATCAGGGTTTCAATATATTTTAGCAAACATTTCAAACAGACTGATTATCGCTAATTAATGTTTATAAAGACTACCGTTCACCTTAAGCGGTGTTTTCAGTTTTTCGTATGTAACTTCGCTAAAACGCATCGGTTACCCACAAACCTATATATCAATAAAAAGCTTATGATATCCAGAATGTATATGAATGAAAATATATATGTGAATATATTTTTGTAAAAACTTTTGTTTGTAAACGATTGCAAGCTTCATAATTCAAATTAACTCTTTCACTTCTAGATGTCAGTGCGGCTGTCAGCTTCAATTTACGCCGTTTGTATTTTGTTTAACGCTTTTTTTATAAGAACCAGTAAATTTTGGCCGAGCCTCATTCGGTTCCAAAGTTTTTGCACAATTTGAGCCTCAGTTGTTCTTAAGCTGTTCTCATTTTTAAAAGTACTTATAAGAACAACAACAGTAAGAAATAACTCCTAAAACATTCCAAATACATGCTTTTTTTAAAAGTCAGTAAATTTTGGCGGAGCCCCGTTGTTCTTTCTGAAATTGTCATAAGTTTTTCTTGTTTCCATCATGTCAATTATGCTTATACTTTTGGTACTATACGGCACAGTTTTTTTTTTCTGCTCACTCAGTAATTACAATTGCAGAAAGATTTGCAGTGAAACGCCACATGTAATGACGTGATGTGTTGTGCTTTCAGTAAAAACTTGCAGTCATTTTTGCATCCGAAGCTGAGCCTCAAATGTTCTTAGCTTGTTCTTAATTTAAGGGAAAAATTTGAGCCTCGCTGTTCTTATAAAGTTATTCTTATAAAAAAAAGTGTGTACCATTTGCGCCCTAACTCCGTCCTGGCGATTTTTGATTGAAATTGTCTTCAATTTTCTGCCCGCATTTGAAGAAAGCTGCCAATTTGCAGCATACAAAACTGCACTCGGTTTGAGTCATAAAATATAACTAGAGCGGAGTTTCAAAATCCGCCAGGACAGATTTCATCTTCAGTTGTTATTTTATAAGCATGCCAAATTTGATGGCATGATGTTAAAGATTGAGGGAGCATTGATCCTTTGCATTGTCGCACGCCGCACGTCATACAATTTCACTTCCGGTAAAAACTCTCGTTCGTCATATCTCAGCATTGACAAGGCCATTATTCTAACTGAGAGAACGTAGAGTTAACTATCAAACTTTCTTTTTTTGGATAAAATGATTACATAAAAACTTTTAGTTGTTGATATTCTTCTGAATGTTTTGTAGTTTTTGAAAATAAAATGAGCTAGCTATTTTCAACCAAATCTTTTACCACAAAAACCGAAAATCCATGGTAGCGTCGAGGGCAATTTTTTGAATTTTTGCGTTTGTAACCATTGCAACAGCGGCTCATTAATTGATGACTGTTACTACGGAAATGAATAAATGGATCATGCACTAGCTACATGACAAAGGCCATGTGCTAGTTCTTAACCCTTTTAAAAAATATTAACCTGTGTATGTGTGGCAAAATAGCCTGCCAGTTTAAGAATTAATGAACATGTGCATAAGATTGCTGTACGTTATCTTAAACTATACTAGTAAACAGTAAAACTTCTAAAAGAAGCCAACGGGCTTCTTTTCTATTTAAGGGCTTTAAATGATTCCTGCAAATATTGAAACTGACGACTAAAAAAATATAGGCAGGACTAATAAACAAATTTCTCAAGCACGAAAATTCTTCAGAAGAGTAATTGTCAAATACTTCTCAACAAAAATACGAACTTCCTTATTTATTGTCTTGAGACATAACCTATGTGGTGTTTTTTTCAAAATTACTTTTGCAAACTCAAAAGAGATGCTTCAATTCGGGAAGGGTTTCATCTCGAGACTTAAGGTTCATCGATATAACAACAGTAAGTTGTGATAGTTTGTTACCAAAAGGACATTCTGGTAAGCCCCCGCACCCCAAATGGTCAGCCTCCGGTGTGTGATAGCCAACCGGCTGGACCATCAGAGGGCGTTTGAGACCAGCTTTCAGTAGCGCTTCCTTCATTTGCTGCATGCCCTCCAAGCACATATCAGGGTCAAACTGGCAGTTTAAACCAATAATATCAGCACCTAAATAAGAGATTTAAAACTGATATCAGTACACGAGTTTTATTCGAGAAGCTTGTCACAAAAATGGTATCCAAGCCTAAGGGAATTTAGGGTGTCAAGTAAATGTTATCAAAATACTACAAGGCGATTCGCCGGTTGCACGCTGAAACGACACTACAAAACCAGTTCACACAGACTACGCAGAAACGTAGTCACCAAAGCAGAATTTTCTAAAACCTTTTTATTTTATGTTAGCCAAGAACACGGTCAACGAACGAGAGCAATTCCCACGAACATTTCCTCTAGTTTTGGGAATGCAAAGCAAATAAACATTTTTACCTGTGATTTCTGTAACTATTCACCTGTCAAATACATTTATGCAAATATGGTAATTAAAATAAAAAACTGTGAGCGGCGTACGTAACATGCGCAACTGATACGGTATTTTCTACAGCTCCATTAGATTTGATGGCACCATGCATAGTTAGTAGAGGGCAGTAATTTTTTCTTGCTTCTCTAAACACAAACCATTGTAATTTTGTTTTGTTGTTTTTCTTTGTTTACTTACTAACAAAAAACTCTCCACTATGTAATTTTTTTACACTTGCAAACTGAAGCTGTAAATCTTTTGAAAGTTGTAATAGAGCGTATTGTCACGAGAAGATGAGGTAAGCCAAAGTATAATGTGAGACTAAGTTTGTGCAACACCACAGCTAGAACTGCCAGGATTTGACTGAGATTAATATTTACTGATTCAGCGTAAAGCCCATCACACACTAGCCGATTTTTTGTCTAGAAACCCCCGGTTTTTTGTCGGAGACAAATCTGTCTGGTTTCTTGGCTCATCACACACTAGCCGATTTTTTGTCGCCGATCTTTTGTCGAGTTAATACGTTCCTGCTGTGTCACCAGGTTAGATTCTGGCAGTAAATATCACGTGATGGGTATAGCCCTTTCCCATTGGTTACAGCATATCTTTGTCGCCGACAAATTGTCGGGGATCACCACACACCACCCGACAATATCCGTGTATCGTGGCTTGTCGGGAAGCACCCCAAACTAGCCGATTTTTTGTCGGCAATAAAAAAATCGGAGGTCTCCCGACAAAAAAACCGACTAGTGTGTGATGGGCTTAACGATTTCGAATACGTTCTACGAAATGTTATTGTATACTGCATTTGCCATAATTTTGTAAAGCAATTTTTACTCTTCTTCTTCACCACTGTACGGTAACTGAAGGAAAATGGTTTGCAACAGAGATGAACTTTGAAGCTCAAATTTACCGATAATTTGGAATTTCTAGACTCGAGTTAACGCTGTCAAACTGCACACGTCAACACGATTGTAAACACGCAAGTTTTTTTATACTTGCAGCGCGAATAATTACAATTCAAATGTATCTTCATTAAAATTAATACCATTAACTGTTGCTATGAACTGCTTCTCTACTGCTTCATCGTCTTCTAAAAAGTCTTGAATTTCTTCAAAATCGTTCCAATTGCAAGCGGTTCGTCTACTCCGTCGGCCAGCTTGGTTTGAACGTGTGTACTTTTGCGATCACGTGACTGGCACTCTTAATCTCGGAGAAACGCTCTTGTTTAGCGCCTTTAAAGTTTGCCGGGTTTTCTAACCAGTCTCCCTCTACTAACTATGTTAGCACGAACAATACTTCTCAGCACCTGCTTTAGCAAGTCTCACGGCACACTCTCCGGTGGGGACCCCTGCGTGGTCTCCTTTGGGTCCTACAGCTAAGGTTACGGCAACTGGTTTCCCTGTGGTCTTCAACAGCTCAACAGCCCATACAGCTTCCTCTACGTAATCAAAGAACTGAATACGAGAAAACTTGTAAAATTAGAAAACTTAAGGTTAAAAAACACTTTTCTCTTTTTAATCTGTCTTAGTCTGTGACTGGCATTTAAAAGCTTGGTGTTTAGAAACACTATACTTTTGTAATGCAGCAGTTGTGCCGACCACGATTTAAAAAGACTGCCTTGTTTCAGTAACCAACAGATACCTGGTTGGCACACTAATAACAACGGATGACGACACGCCATCTATCGCTATACAGCCAGAGTAAATGCCAATGAAACTGATCTGACTTTTTCTTGAACTGCAAGTGATCATGACAGTAAGCGTTGCAGCACCAGGCTTTTGTATTTTATGAAATATGATGAAAGTCGACGACGGGGGGCCTGGCACTATAACTTTTACAAGTCTCTTTTCAAGATGGGCGCAGGCAGGTAACTCAAATAAAATGAACAAGCTGAATCGCTTGGCGTTGCCTGAATTTCAGTAAACAGAAATGTTGATTGATAACTGCTAATGCGGATTGAGGCAGCACTAAAATTTCGTTTGTGCAACTAAAGTGTTTTTAGCCTTTCATTAGACAGCTGCAACATATGTTATAACTGACACAGTCTACTATTCTTAAAATTGTTTGCTCCTCATAGTAAAAGATCTGAAACTGTTTCTAAATATGTTTAAAGAAAACGCTTAAATCTGGTTCAAAAAAACTTACAGATTCAGTGTCGCTGTCATTAAACAAATGCTGTCTTAAAATTGAAAACACCGCTTGATATTGAAAGCTGCGCTGATGTTAAGCATATTACGCAGTGGGACCTATGACTCGTGCAAAAGTAAATATATGAATTGGACGCACCTCGGCTATCAGCAGATCGACATCATTCTTGATAAAAATCTCGATCTGCTCCCTGAACTTGTTCTGCACAGCCTCCTTACCAGCCCCATCAACGTACATTGATCCAGTTTGATTAACGGAACCGTTAAACAGTACACCGCCCTCTCTTGCTACCTCGCGGGCCAGGTCACAAGCCGCCTGGTTAATCTTCTCAGCCTGGAGGGAAAGAAATACAAGACAAGCAGCGGTTAAAATTGGCAGTTGATAATTGATAACTAAGGATCTAAAGTAAATATACGATATACAATTTTAAAGGGTATTTATGCGGAAAACACATTCTCAAAAGGAGAGTAGTCTTATAGCCTTGTCACACTTTTGCGTATCGTACAGCGTTTGAAGATACACTGGTAGACGCTGGCATACTGTTACGCTGAAGGTACGTCAGACATAGGTTGTATACGTTTTAAGCATGCATATGGTCGCATACGGTGAGGCAGAGTATTTTTTAAGCATGCTTAAAAATTTTGTGCGTATTCGGACGTAAGGTTTATACGCTAAGCATACGCCTTGCATACTCTCAAAACGCAGGAGCTACGCTAGAGGTACTTTACTCATAGGTATAAATTACGCTGGCGATACACTGGCCTTACGCAGGTGAATGATATGCTACTTGGCGTTATTCATAGGTTCAGAACTGTATATATACAAACAAATCTGCATTTTCCGAATGGCACATTGAGCGTATGAAAATCAGTTTTTGAATTTCATACGCAACTATTAAATACATTTTTCTCGTACGCAATAGTGTGACAGGGTCTTTAAAGAGAGTTCAAACTCCCACCCTCGCTCGACCACCAATTTCCACGCACTCCGATCCACTCCCCAGCGCTCTCATTAACTTAGAACATGTCAGCCATTTTGATGAGAGCTGACGAGAGCTTCACATGTTTGCTTGAGAGACCCTCCGTCGTGAACACTCAAAAGCAAGCGAAAACTATTCATGCTTACCCCATACTTTGCTTGTTCTCCTTCCAAATCATCCTGCATAGAGAAAGTGAAAGATTGTATCACATCTGCACCAGCTCGCAGGAATTCACGATGAAGCTGCCGAACTGAGACAAAATAAAGCAGGAAATAGTCAAGGGTGGGCTATCACTAAAGCAGGTAGTAAATTTTTCAACTGATTCGATAAACAGTAGGTGACAGCCCCAAATAATGCTACACGATTCGCACTAGACTGCAAACCAGCGACATTCTTTACCACGAGTCCGAAATTTAAAGTTTTCGCGGATTTGGTACGCTGTCATGAAACGGGGAAAGAAGTACGTTAAGAATTGCTTTGCGGGGAGGCCAAGTTAGGTTTTTTCACAGTAGTAATAGTCCATTTGAGATGGTGGGTTGTTTTAGGCTCTCCCGAAGCGGGACATTTCACTGGAGAGGAGTAATGCTATTACAGCGTAGTAGAGAGTTTGAGTTTCAAAACCGAATTTTCTATCAAATGAAATTTCATGGCAAGTTCACACATGGGTAGCAAGGACAAAATCCTGATCTAAAGATAAGTTGTCATCATAAAAACAGATTTCTATGGAGGTATTTCAATGTTCCACTGAGGGAGAAAAATATTTCGCCATCCTCTGCAGAACCATGTTGTTGTGACCAGCATCCATTTCGGGCATCAGGTCCACACGTTGCGTAACACCCGAAACACAGACCTGCTTCTGGGTCCTCCACAGTGCACTCTGGGGTCCAGTCCCCCGCCTTCACGTAGCCACGTTTTTCCAGTTCATAAGCCATGCCACCGTCACCAACAATAACTTCGTTGGCATTCAGGCGCTCAAGGATTCCTGCCGACTGCAGCAACGATTTTAGAATTTTAGAGCGTGTTTATTAGTTTGTCAGTTTGTTTGTGTGTGTATGTGTGTATTTATTTTTGTGAATATTTAAGTATGACGTAAATACGCATGTATATTTGTACTAATATAACCAGCTAATCTAACCCTCTGACGTCATCTAAAAACTGTGTATCATTAAGCCTGCTCTTACAGAAGCACTTTGTACCACGGAGTCAAATTTAAGGAACTTCATAGGTACTCAAGGATTGTCCATAAAATATTTTGTAAATGAACTCAGAGTGATAGAACTAATAACGTCGAAGGAAGAGGCAGTTGGAAGGTCTGTATCGGTTAGTGCTCAGATTGGTAAATTAAACGTTCCAGCTGGGGATGTCACGATTCCTAAAAGAAAAATTTTTGCAGAAAAATCAGCTGATCGACCGCGTCAAACGTTGCCAGGTGTTACAAAGAATGCCTCAGACTTTGGAATGGCCCAAACATCAAGTTTCGGTTCTAACAAATGTAAGTAGCCTTTGAAAGACCTTTAAGAGAGAAAAAGTTATCTTCGAAAATCTCATGCTGTTATCAAGATATTGCGACCAAAATATTTCACCGGAAGTTTACACTCGTCTAATAATTTATCGGCTGAAAAGTCAGTTTCCTCGGGATATTTTTATCCAAGTAGGGGCACCCATGGATAAATTCATAGAAGAAAATTACTTGCAAAAATTTTGCGACTGGTGAAATGCAATGAGTGTTTCTTTTTTTTTGAAAATAAAAACACTTAATCCAAGTGCATTGTTTGAGACTCAACGGAAACTCGACTCCAGCAGTAACCAGTACTTTTAAAGTTGCACAGTCGCGACCCTGCTGACATTGTAACGAAACGTCGATTTTAATCTTCTCTCATGTCACGAGGCAGAGCAACGATTTGCATATCGCAAAACAAATGTCTTCAAAAACGAGATCTTGTTTGTAGTAACATCACTTCAAACTAAAAATTTGTACTTTTGTTTATCTTAACTTTGACCATTTCAACAATGGTGATAGCGTTTCGATTACAAAAAATTCGACCTCGTCTTCTACGGGGAGCAGCACTCGCACTCGCCAAAATATGGCCGTTCTCCCAATTTCACAGTGCCACTATTCGCTTTCTTTTTTTTTATAAGAACGGGCAACTTTCGACTGAAGCTTGGCTGTTCTTAAGTTTTTTTCGATTTCAGCCTCAAATTGTTCTTAAATTGTTCTTCTTTCCTGATACTCTTAAACAGTGGATTACCGACTAGTTGCCCGGAACAATACATGTAAAATGGCACTAGGTAATATGTGTTCAGTGAAACTGTCTGTACAAAACTATACAGTGTTCGCAAATGTGACGAGCTTGTTTATCACTCTTACAGCGCCTGAATACCAAGCTCAATTCTTACAAGTTTTGTTTCCATGTGTATCTCAATCTGTGTACAAGGATTAAATCAATTTCTTTAGTTTGTCTGACCAAAATTTCAGCCTGGTGATTGTTTTAAGCTTGTTCTTGGATGTTCTTGTTAGGTTTGTTCTTTAATATAAAAAAGCGTTAAATACACGCTTCCCATTTTTCTTCTTGGTTCACAATCACTACTGGTACTCTAAATACTTCACACATGTCTTGTCATTTCTCTTCGAACAATCAAAGGCTAAACACTGAACCTTCCGCATCACTGATCAAGCGTTCCCCGGTTGCTTTGGTAGTGTCAACATTGGTAGCGTGGTTTGGTCACGCATATGCAAACAGCCTTTGGCTGCGACGCGGCCAAGTGTAAGTTTCAGATTTTATAATTAGCGTCTGTAACAATTTAGATCTAGAGGGGAAATAATGTGTGCAAAACCATAACGTGGAACTGTGCTTTTCCTACTCGGTTTTGTTTTGTCAATTGTTAATGAACTTGCCATAAATTATTCTATGAGATTCAACAAATGACAGTTTGAGACTGCCCACTTTCAGGCCAGGCTTCCAAAAGTTTACGTCAAGCCGAAATGAAGGGCGCAATTTCAAGACAATTGGGAAGAATTTTAATTCGAAAGCTTATGTATTATTTTGTACTGACCTTTGGTTTGCTCATCTTTTCGTCCCCGTGGTTCGCTGAACCACGGACTGCACAGGGCTGTTGGCACGCGCTACTTGAAGTTGAACCGAGCTTGCAATGTAGGGAGGTCAGCGGTGTTTAAGATGTCACGACACAGAACTTGCATGACCGGGCGGGCATAAAGAACCACTAAGTTTCAAACTGACCGGGCCCAGAAGAAATTCCAAAAACTAAATCCCTTAAAAGCCAACTCGAAAGGACAAACATTGTTTAGCAAAGTTCGGCTATTTCAATTCAGACCCCCGTTGGCGGGGGGGTGCATCGGAGATGGGTGCACATCCCCCCCGGGACAAGACAAAAAGGTCGGCAGCAATTTGTACAATATAAAAAAGTTGACTGATAAGAAAATAGATTTCCAAAACTATAAACTATTTTGTTCCTCTGAGCAATCTCAGAAATCACTTCAAACATTTATTTTTGATGATTGTCAAGGCACACAGAGCTTTATCTCTACAGAGTTTTACACGTTGGCGTCAAAAATCGAAAACCTCAGCACAGATTGTCCAACCTTTCCATCTCGCTTTGTCATGATCAGCTGCAAACTGTTGATGTACAACGAAACTCCTACTTTGTGGAAGAATGAAACTTCGCATGTAATCTATCGTCTATGTCTTGCTTTATTGTCAGTCGGAGTCGCATCAACTGAGAGCAAATCAAGTTTATTTCATACCTGCTAGTGGTACTATCAATTTCTTATTTTTTATACATGTCTATGAACATACATAACTTTTTTTTCAGACCCCAAGACTTCAACATCAAAAATACCTTTATCGCACGTAAAATGCTGCTGAAACTTATTAAGCGTGCCCTTAAAATGCAGGAAATACCATTTTTATGGGGAGCGTGCCCGCCCTACTCCCCTAGTATGTTCAGGTTAGGTTATACCTTCCGTAGCACTGTCTGATAATTTCGCAAAAAACTGCCATATCTGTCGTCATAGATTTCTTTCATTAGTAAAGCGTTCTTGGTGATAAGTCAGTAACAATCCCCCTCCCACCCCCTTAGAAATGTCCTTATGCAAGGAACTAATAGACAGATGCTAATCAAGCTTCTTTGTTTTGGGTTTCCGAGGATTAGATAGCTCGCACAAAAACTGACTGAGGGAAGGCCAGGTATTATATAAGAAGACTAAAAGACCAGGCGCGTAGGCAGGGGGGGTGCGTTGGGTGCGAACGCGACCCCCCCCCCCCACGGGTCGAGATGACTTATCAAGATAAATAAGACCTTCGGCGCTCATTACACTTTCCCCTATCATTAAAGGTTGTATTAAATAGTACCGAATAATTTCAGTTTTAAAATAGCTCGCAGATTGGACAGTCTACGCTGGGTGTCTTCGGAACTAGCATACCGTATCATTCAAAACGTTAATTATTTTCTCCCTGTTCTTGACGTACGCACCCCCCCCCCCCCCACACACACACACACAAAACTCCTGGCTACGCGCCTGTTACCGGTGCTTTTGTTTGCCCGTAACTTCGCACAACGACGTAGCAGAAACCACAAGGTTTGTGTTCTTGCGTTTTTCGAGTGCCTGATTGTTCGGGGTTGACTTCTGGTCCCTCAATCTTCGTCGTAATAGCTTCGAAGTCTGCATATATGACATAAGGCACCTTGAGCTGCTTATGATAGCTCTCAAAGCGAAGAACGTTGTGGTTTGTGTTCGGTAGGACAATTTTCTGCGCTACATTTACTTTGCACTCATCTACATGGTCAAGCAAGTGTTGTTCAGACACTTTGGGCTGAAGGCAATAGCGACAGAAGTATTTCCTTACAGAAGACGTTTAAGATCCTTTATCCAGCAGTAATGGCTCTGCTCACCCCTTGATACCAACAGGAGGTTTGCATGTTGTCCCCCCTGGAAACGGCTGATGTACACGGGGAACAAAGATCCGTTTTCATGCCCAAAGACACTGACAGCAATGTTGTTGCGGGTCTCGAACCTTGGTGTTTTATCGATGGTGACAGGGAACTCAATCTCGTCAAAGTCCAGCTCTCGTTTGTATGGCCTGTAATGGCTGACCCTCTGTGGGTTGCGCGCGGCTGGGTGAAGAGCTGACAAGACTGACCACTGAAAGCATTTGTTGTCTTTGTTTTTGACGTTAATGATTGCTTGCTTGCGTTTTATATGAGCTGACAGGTCAAGGTAAGAGCTTCCTCTCAGAGGCTGGTACTGCGCGATGATGAGGTGCAGCTTTAAGGCTTTATCACCTACCCAACCCGAGCGCCCCTTCATGTAATTCTCAATCCTTTTCAGCAATTTGGCCTTGGCCTCTCTTACTTCGTCGTCTATCTGGACGTCATTAGTAAGCGCGGTCGTTTTGTGAATAAAGCGGGCGTTGGCAATGACATGTTGTTCATCGGCTTTTTGCTTCGATAGTTCTGCTTCAAGTACAAACTGAAATTTGATCCCCTTCAAGCTTTGTACTCGTCGACCAACTTGCTCTTAGTTGTTGCCTTAAGGCCGTCCAACAGTATTTCAGCGTCTTTAGCATGCTCATGATTAGCAGGTACGTTTATGATCCAGCCTCTGAGAAAGTTTCCGATAGCAAAGGGTGTCCTTTGCCAAGCCAACCTCTCTAGCGCCCTTAGCCTTTTCAGGTACTGGGTCCGCCAAGAGTTCATCTACATGACGATCCATCTCCTCGTCAGAGAAGACAGACTTCTTTTTGCTTGGAGCAGGCACTGGGCGTTTTGTGCGAGGTTTTGGAACAGGACGGCCTTGCAGTGCTTCAGGGACAGGGTTTGCATCTTTATGATTAGCCTGTCGTAGTTTTGCCCGCAGGACGCTTAGTTGGCGTTCTCTGTTCGTACGTTTTGTGGCGTAATTTGCCATTGACGCAGCAGATTATTTAGGTGCTCAAGTCTCTTATCCATACTATGCTGGAACTCTTAACAGCTAATACTAGTTCATAGCCGCGTTTTGCTTTAATCAGTCTATGCGTTTCAGTTTTTGTCTGAGGCGATTTCCACCGCAATTTTCGAGACAGGCGATTGTCTGCCTGAACACCAATGCCGCAACTGCGACATCGCATTGGGGATTTCATTCCCTTGTTGATCTGTAAACTGTGCTGCGCGCAGCACTTGCCAACGCAATTCTTTCCACAAGTAGAGTGTTTGCCTCGCATTAGCCAGGCGCATTGACTAGTCTCGCGAACCATTCTTAATCTTAGCCTGTAAGTGAACAATCGTACGTATCTAATTTACTGTCTGAATTACCCTCTTTTGATGCGGCCCGTGGAAAAGGCGGGCTGCATCTCAATGCAACCCGAACGTAAGCCGTTTTGTTGGGTGGGGCTGCAGATGTCCCCTGGTTCTCTTATTACCACTGTACTGCTTACTACTACTGCTTTCTTTCCGATAGGGGGTGGGGTGGCTCTTTGTGCTCTGTACGCTTCCCAGGGCAGGGGTGCTCTCATGTTACAAAAACATACTACGGGGGGGGTCAGAGTTTTCCTGGGGACTAGGACGGGTCTAATCTGTTGTTCCCGGGGATAGGGGGCCTGGCGGGAAAAAGTACGGCTCCCGGGAGGAGGATGTGCTCGTGTCCCCACTTTCTATACTACTGTTTGGCGGCAACAAGACGACCACCAGGTAAACACTGCTGTTGTTGCTCACTGGTTAGTTCACCAGTTACAGGGACCGCAGAGCAA
>JAOBRG010138437.1:1638-15928 GCA_027574985.1 Umimayanthus nakama | reverse complement strand
TAATAATAATAATAATAATAATAATAATAACAATAATATTAATCATCATTATCATCATCATAATCATAAACATAATCATAATCTTAATGACAATAACAATATTTTAAAATAACATTAGCGATAATGAAAATAATAGTTTCAATAGTGCCATATCTAGTAAAAGGAATTGAAACTGTACAGACCATTATGATGTCCCTGAAATAAAAGTCAAATCAGTAACTGTTCATCAGTAGGATACCTAAAATATGTGCAATTCTACATTTGGTTTCTGCTCCATTAAACCTTAGACCAATTTCAGACCATTTAAGGAGGAGCAGTGTCTACTAAAAGATAATTTGAATACCATTATAGATTTATCTCATGTTTGATCCACAATACAAAAAAGAAGTTGCAAAATGAGTAATATTTTCCAGTTAATCGTGAATTTTTTTTTATCTTCTCTCAAAAATATGGCTGACTACACCGATTGTTCGAACACGTGATAGATTGGAAGACACGATCAACAAACTGAAGAAACAGCAACACGATAAGCTTGCCAAGTGGGATGAGGGCCTGCAGGATGTCAGCGGTTGGGTTGAGAAGATGGAGCCAGTGATTAAACCTGAGCCCGTGTTAGCATCCGACGTCGACTCCGCCTACCAACAGCTGGAAGAAATGCAGGTACATTGATTTCGAGAAGTTTCGGACGGATCTAAGTTCAGCCGGACGGCCAGTTAAAGTGTTCAGAAAGATATTCGCCCGAACTTTTGTAGCAACCGAGATGACTTGCTTCTGTTTTTTTTTGCATTATAGTAAAAACAGAAGAGTTGAAATAATACTTTCTTGTGCGTCACCATCGCATATCCTAAGCCAAGACACATGATATAACTAGAAATCGCTTTAGGCCTTGTTCGGTGGTCGCTCATTTTTGCCACTGAAACGGAATTTTTTTTTGCCTTTTTTCGTAGACCAAAACTGATAAATTTCATTTAGAAGTTGTTATCTCTTTGATTCAAGCCAAGTTTTAGGAGTATGTGTTATTTTCTCGTCAACTTATCCGCAACAAGGCTTTATAAGCAGTAAATCGTTGTCACAAATTTTGCGTTAGTCTAATGCATGTTTGTAGGGCGTACAGCTACGTTAGGTGAATTCCAGTAAACATCGAAAAGTTTTTAACTGAATGAATTTTGTCCGAAAAAAGAGAAAAAATTACCGAAAACAGATCGTTCTGAAATAAGACGTGCAGGACTTAATCTTCATGGTAACATGAAAAAAGAAAATACGTTATCGCACTAAAAGTTCCAAACAATGTGTAAGTAATTTTACTATTATTAGCGTTATCAGTATCAACAAATTTTGCCAAAATTATCCCACGCGCGTAGACTAGAGAACTTTGCACAAGTTGCGCTATGTTCTCAGGATTTGTCAATGGGTATTTCTCCAATTTTTTTACCAAAGTGTTTTACCTCTCCCAGCATACAGTGCGAGAAGCCCCGCTGTATCAAGAGAAAGTGAACTCATTAAATGAGTTCAGCAGCAACCTGATGGCAGACCCGTGTCTGGGGGAGGAGGAGAGGGAAAAACTGAGACGGGACACCGTTCTGTGTAACGACAAGTGGAACGAGTTCGTCAACATTGCTAACGCTCGGCAGGCTAGGTATGTGACAACACAGACTCTATTGGGGAAGGGAGAGGGACCCAGACACTATGGGGGAGGGGGAATGGGAGAGGGGAACAGACTTTATGAGGGGGAGTCAAAGTAAGACGGGAGACTGCTCAGTGGAAAGACAAGTGAAACGAGTTCGTCAACATTGCTAACGCTCGGCAGGCTAGGTATGTGACAACACGGACTGTATGGGGAAGGGGAGAGGGGCACAGACTTTATGGGGAGAAGGTCAAACTGAGACAGGAGACTGTTCAGTGTAACGACAAGTGGAACGAGCTCGTCAACATTGCTTACGATCGGCAGGCTAGGTATGTGACAACACGGACTGTATAGGGAAGGGGAGAGGGGCACAGACTTTATGGGGAGAGGGTCAAACTGAGACAAGGAGACTGTTCAGTGTAACGACAAGAGGAACGAGCTCGTCAACATTGCTATCGATCGGCAGGCTAGGTATATCACAACACGGAATGTATGGGGGAGGGGAGAGGCACGCAGGCTGTTTGAGGAGAGAGACAGAGACTATGGGGGAAGGGAGAGGAACGTCAATTCTATAAGGGAGGAGAGAAAGACGCAGACTGGAGATAGGAGGAAACAGGGACTGTATGGGGGGGGAGGGGAGATTGATATAGATTGTATGGGGGCAGGGGATATTGACATAGACTGTATGGGGGATGGGATATTGACATAAACTGTATGGAGGGAGGGGAGATTAACATAGACTGTATGGGGGCGGGGATATTGACATGGACTGTATAGGGGGAAGGGAGGTTGACATAGACTGTATTTTTGGGGGAGAATTAACATAGACTGTATGGGGGGAGGGGAGATTGAAATAGACTGTATTGGGGGAGGGAATATTGACATAGACTGTATTGGGGGAGGGGAGATTGACATATATTGTATGTGGAGAGAGTCAAACTGAGACGGGAGACTGTTTAGTGCCAAGACAAAGAGAACAAGTTTATTTAACAATAGTAATATAGGCTATAAGTAAGACATCCACGGGGTCACTTGGGAGATTGGCGATTGTCTTCCCCAACTGTTCTTGGAAAATAACCGAATGACTCAGATGTCTTTCCGCATTTTCTTTGTTTTAGGCTTGATCAAAACATTGACCGTCTGGAAGGTGAGCAGAATGCCTCCCTGGACCAGTGGAAAGCCAAGTACACTCGTTCGTCAAACCTGCTGGACCATTTTGAGGCCGGAATTCCAATACTTGACCAACCAGTCGGGAATAAGATGGAAGATGTGACAAGACAAGAGGAACACTTCGAGGTAAAATATTCTGCTAAACCACTGTCCATATATTGAAGTAATCGTTTAAGTTATTGTTATTCTTATCGTTATCAATATCATTATCTTTTTTATTATTAATCATATTCATGTTGAAATCACGCGCCCTTCCTGCAATTTGATTGGTTCCCAATAGCACTGGTTTGCATGATTACAGGTTTTGCGCTCTTAGCGCAAGCAGGAACCCATTCAAATGCTTTTTCAACCTAGCAAGCGTAGGTCTTAACTGACACAAAAAGAACGATTTTCGTCATTTTATTGTGTTTGTTAGTAAAAGATTTCAAATGAATATGATTAAGAGTAATTAAACTTCGTTTCGTGCAATTTTGGTCTGAAATCATACTTGCGAATTCAAGTCAAACTCGCGCTCGCGTTTGTTCGATTTTGAAATCGCGCGTATGATTTCAGATCAAATTGCACTCCACTCAGTTCAATTACCATTATTAGTATTATTATTATTATCATCATTTGCATTATCGTTATCTTCATCAATATTTTTATCTTTATCTTTATTTTTATCTTTTTTATTTATTTCATTTTCTTTGTCATTGTTTTTTATTATTACCATGATTATCAGTATCAATATCATTACCACTACCATCATCATTATCATTATTATTATTGCTATCAGCATCCCTATAACTACCACTATCGTTATCATTACAGATACATTTGTTTACAGTTTTAGCCAAATTTCAGCTTGGGTGTTCTTAAAAAGTTTGTTTGTGATAATCGCCTTTTTACTGTACTCGCGTTAAAGTTTGCATTCCGTTGTTCCTCTTCCGTGTTGACAACCACTACTCATATTAAAATTCTTTTGTTGACAACCACTCCTATCTAGTTTCTTGTGTAGACAACAGCTCTTATTTAGCTCCTTTTGTAGACAACCACTCCAATTAGATCTCTTGTAGACACCCACTTCTATTTAGCTACTTCTGTAGACATTCACTCTCGCCCCATGTAAGGTAATCCATGGTGTTTTCGGTTTCTGGATTCCACGCTTTGGATTCCGGATTCCAGCCCCTGGATTCCGGATTCCAGACTTACCTTGGATTCCGGATTCTTTGGATATATTTGGATTCTGGATTCCATGGTCTGGATTCCGGATTCCATAGTGTGGATTCCGAATTCCAAAGCCATAAAAACATTGGATTCTGGATTCCGGACTACCTGACATGGGGCGATCACTCCTATTTAACTACTTTTGTAGACCACAACTAAGGTACTTCTTCTCTTGTACACAACTAAGTTACTTCTCTTGTACATAACTAAAGTAGTTCAACTCCTATGCACAACTAAGATACGTCATCCCTTGTACTCATGTGCAGGCATTCTCAGACGAGGTTGACGCTAACGAGACTCACATGAACGAAACGTGTAAACTGGGCGAGAGGGTTAAGAATGAGAAAGCGTTTTCACGGAACGCTCGTGATACAGTGGAAGGTCAGCTGAATCTGGTGAGAGTGCGATGGGATCGTGTGAAGGATTTTCTTACTCTCCGCAAGGGCAGGTGCGTGTAGAACAAAATAATGACATGTAACGCGTCCTAGTTGGATATCACTTGATTAGATCGAACCGACTAAATTTAGGAAGCAGCAGCATTTGTTGTAGAATGTAGTACTCAAACTTTCTAGCGCAGTTTGGAGCTCTCTTTGCCAAAGTCATCCTAGATCCAACGACTATATCGGTTTTAGTTGAATACAACACAATATAATTGAATATAATATATTAGGATAGAGTATAACATAACAGAATAGGATATGATAGATAAGAATAGAATGGAATAGAACATAGCAGAATTGAATAGAATAGAATAGAATTGAATTGAACTGAATGTAGCAGAAAAGAGCAGAACAAGACAGGACAGGACAGGACGGAATAGGCTATATCAGAATAGAATAGAACAGAAAAAGAAAAAAATTAAGACAAGCCCATAAAATGCCTCATGACGTGATATTCAAGTCAACGAATTGCAAAATTGTTTATAGCTTTGGATAAACACCATAATTCGGTTTATATCCAAAACTTTCATCAGTTGTTTATCGTAAGTAGTTAGCCAGAAACATTTATTCTGGAGAAGCGTGAAATTATTTGAAAATCGTTAAAGGGTTAGTCAATAACAATCAAACTAAAATATGACAAACTGTTTGAACTGCGCAAGTTCACAGCCAGATTCTAGATCAGCTCTGCTTGCTTCGATATGAAATGCCTCTTTGATTTTAAACGTCAGTTTTGAATTAGACTTTATCATTTGGACAGCAACCTTTATTAAACTTCGTTTAGGCCACTGCATTCTATTCGTCAAAAGTTCAAATAGAATCTTATGGAACTCCATACTGATAAACCAAGTATTTTGTAAAGGTTCCTCTTCTTTGTTACTATCACTAGATTGGAAGAAGCTTCCAAGAGACTGGGTAAAGATCGAGAGGATAAGCTGTTGAACTGGGAGGGTAAACTGGACGAGATTGATGAGATTATGGACAGGGCTGAAAGGGAGATGGAAATGCAGGAAGTTATTGAAGATGATCTTCCAACTGTCAGGAAACAAATGGAGGAACTTCAGGTAAGAAGAACTTGTGACTTCCGTTCGGTGATGATTCTACCTCTTAATGTCGCCCCCTGCCAAACTAACATTATCACAAGCTCAGAGTAAATACCGTAAAGACCCACATTAAAGCCTTGGGCAGGTATAAGCTCGTATGAGTTTTTTGGAGGGCTTGTAAATGGGGGGATGGGGCGCATACACATAAACTTCTCGGAACGAACATATGCTATCTGAGAAATAAAGTAAAACGCAAATACCAGGACCTATAGCACAGCCTTGTAATGTATTTCTCGTTAGTCTCAACAAAAAAAGTTGATAGAAATACCTGAAATGCTGCATTAGCATCTTTAGTAGTATTAAATTATTGAAACTGTTGTTCAAAGCTTTTTTGCGCTGTACCTCCATCATTTTGATGTGAAATTGTGGTATGAAAAGCAACCTGAATACTTTAGATGATCCTACATATGGTGGCGTTTATCTGGAGGACGTACAACCGGAATGTTATTTTGTTTAGCAAGGTAAATGGGCTTATTACTCGGGCCGATGGGCAGCGAGTTAAGAATTCGGCTTTGCGTCTATTTTTTTTGTCGGTGTCGATATGTGATGCCCACGCGTCACAGCGTGCTAGAAACAAGATTAAAGGTAATTTTAACTTTTCGGTCACAGCCAATATTCATACTTTATACCTAGCAAGGTTACAGATCAACTGGGTTTGTTTATTTTCACGCTGTGCCGACCAGCTATGAACGTGTCAATAGTAAAGGGGGAATAAGTGAACAAGGGAGATCGAAATGTACGTTGTCTCAGTCAATTAAAAAACCATTACGGCCAGGTTCGGGCCGAGTTAGGATTTTTCAAGCCTATTGTTTATTGGGAAAAGGGGGGTGGGAGGCGTGCTTAACGTGTTATTTTATGGTAGTCATGCTATACCGCTCTGTACCCACAGGAGGCCATAAGTGAGTTAATGGACAATCAGCAGAAGGTGGTGGAGTTTAGCAAGCACTCTGATGACCTCATGTCCGACAACAGTCTCGACAACTCCTCTAAAAATAACGTACAGACAGAAAAAGAGCTTCGCACCCAGCGATGGAACGCTATCGTTGACAAAACTAACAAGAATCAAGAAAGGTACATCATTGCCCTCTCTCTGGTTTCCTTTCGCTTGGGTAAAAACTGGTTCACACCAAGCACAAACACAAAAAGCCTAAAAAACAAAGAAAAAGACAAAGGAGCGTTAATAGGAGCTTGTTTCTCTCATCGCACACTTGATATTTCTTTCGCCGTTTTTATTTTTCCTTTCTTATTTTCACAAGTGTGAACCAGACTTTAAAGTGTATGTTGGTTTAAAAGTTTCTTTGCAGATGTTTCTTATTAGAGCTGTTATAAGTTATTAATCTACAAAAACTTTGTATTTTTAATGTGTCATTAATAAACTGAAGATACTAGTGAAACTTGTACAGCTTTAAAAAGAGAGCACTAAATTACTGTGTTTTTATATCGAGATTGGAGCACTGTTTAACAAACTTCCATGTGGTAAAAAAGAGTATGAGCAAAACCAATCACAGAGAGAGCGCCTTCCATTTGTTTTACCAGGGTCGTATATACAACTTGTTATATTCCACTTTATGTTGACTTGTGTGAGGTAATATAGAAATAAAAGTATGTACAAGGAGACATTTTAAGAACATTTGAGATCTTCAATATAGTTACCAACATACGACCTGAGAACTATACGTTCTTATCCATAAAGAGTGTATATGGAATTAAAACTGAGACTACAGTTGTCTTGAAGAGAAGGGAAAAGGCCACCCTTACTATTCGGGTTGTCTCAAGAAGTGGGCTGTTACTAACGGCGTCTGTTATCGTTTGTAACTAATTTGCATGGCTAATTAAAGGCAAATGAACAAAACTTTTACAGTGTCACAGGAAGCTTTGTCAGAACATCACGCTTTCTTTCCACAGACTGCAAGAAAAATTGCGTGACCTGGAAGCTGGGCAAGCCGGCATGTCACGCTGGCTGGATCAGCTAATCATCCTACAAGAGAAAGTAGACAAGGTGCATCAAGTGTGTGACTCCGATCTGGGCCCGGACTACGAAGCGATGCTCCTACAGAAAAAGGAAACAGAAGTAAGAGAGTATTTCACTATAGTCAATTTTGAAATGAAATAAACTGTCGCGTTTGATAAATTGGGTGTTGCTTATCTACACGTTAACATAGAAACTCTTCTTCTGGAACTGGTCACTTTTATATTTTCTAGGTTGGGACTGAAGAGACGAAAATACTGAAATGCCTAATTTATTTACAGGAACAATTACAGAAAATCATTGCAAAGTACACTATTTACCGCTATTCTTAAAATCAGACTTGATCGACGGAAAAAAGTCAACGTCAAACTTATAGTGAACCCGAACTGAGTGACAGAACAATTCGGTTGCCAACTTGAAAGGGCAATGCTTAGTTGTTTGTGTTGCCTCTTAAGTATTGACTGTTGCAACGTCGTGCTTTCCCACTTATTTGTTATTTTCTCTCGCTTTATCAAACTGCACTAATTACTGGACTGTGTCCTTATTTTCTGATCTTTAATATATTCCTCCCGTCTTACCCTGGGTGCCAGGAGGTTGGACTGCGCGTGCGAGCGTCGAGCGTCTGTGAGAGCTTAAGTGAAACGAAGTCTCTCGTTCGGCTGTCGTTGGGCTCGCGCTTCGCGCTCGAAGAAGCGAGACGACCTCTGGTACCCAGGGTACTCCCGTCTAGACCTGTTCTAGAAAGTTTGATATTCATCTCAATGGTGCCATACAATTTGGAACTATATCATTAAATCATTCAAGAGACTTGGCCTATTCTGATTTAAACGTGAAGCTAAGATTGCTAAAATAGTTTCATACGGACTAATTTCTCTTCCTTCAGCTTTTCTTTCTTTTCTTTGCTTCTCTTCTCTGTGTTATGTTTGTACTCTGCTTGTAAAAGCGTTTGAAACAATAATTTGAAATAAATAAAACAGTTTGGGCGTGTGCTGCCCAGCTCGATTAGCTCACATAGTTGTTCTAGAGAGCCAGACACCTACTCCTGTATTACTAGTTTTTAGTCATGCTACTTGAAAATGAACACTTTTAAATAAAAAGATAAATAAGTAAACAAAAAAACAAGCAAACAAATAAATAAATAAACAGATAGATAATTGCTGTTGTTGTTTTGTAGGATGCCATCTTAGAGTCGCAGGCCTTGGAGCCGAACATGGCAGAATTCGTGGACCAATCAGATGCGTTGAAGAGCGGGCCGGGTTTGAACGCCAACCAGCAGGACAAGATCACGAGGGAGACCAGGGAGCTGAACAAACGCTGGGAAGATCTCGTCAAGTCGCTGAACTCCAGGCAGAGCAGGTGCCTAATACTGTTGTTTAACCCTCTCAGCGCCTAACACGCAGTATAACTTATTCATGAGTTCTGTAATCCGTCTTTATAGTATTTTTATCTAAAATATGTTGCTGTGAGTCACACTCGTCCACAGAGGCTTCGAGCGAGAAAGAGAGAGAGAGTGAGATCCCCGCGCACTCACCATTCTCTTCCCCAGTTCTCCTATATGTTCATTTCTCTCGCTTGCTCTCCATCTCTCTTTGAAAAACCACAGGGAACCTCTGCGGAGGAGGGAGGCTGTGAGTGATCATATGCTCTATTCTCATTACCAAACGCAGTAGTAAGATATCTGCCCCCAAACTTGAGGTCCCCGGTTCGCAAACCCCCGGCCTGGGCGATTTTTTTTCTACGCCCACTTCAAGATGGCGGACACTTACAAGAACTACGACATTGCTCAAACTGAGACTCGTACTTAGAAAAGTTTCAAGAAACAAAATAGAAGTTAAAAATGCCAACTTGGAAAGAAACCCAAGAGACTATTCACTACCACTACACTAATCAATAATTTCGCTGACAACACTTACATTATTGACTCTCTATCCAAAGTTATTACAAAAGTCTGAGCCTGACCCAATCCTAGCCCTTACTAAACATAGATAACCATGAACAACCATCAATAGCCCTATGATATGAGTTTACGAATAATAATTGGGCCGTGACAGTCCGCCTTTTTGAAGTAGGCATAAAAAAAATTCGCCTGGCTTGGTCGAGTACTGAATATTTGGGTGACCTTCTTTCCCGCTAACATTCACTCATCTTTCCATCCTCCTTGCGTCGGTAAAATGACTACTAGCAATATATGCGCCTATATATGCTTGCGGTCCGCTGTGGGGAAACTGATCATTCTCAAGAGCATTTTAGCATTCGAATGAAAGAGGCGCTTTGTACATGCACCACTTTATTCTTTTTCACCTAATTTGTGCGAATAATGAACTTACTCGCTGATAATCTGGTTAGGGCTGAAAGGGTAAAAAGGAAATATTTCACTATGTTGCGACCGATGTAGCCAAAAACTGACCAGTGATGGTTTATGTAAATATAGTAAAACCACATGTATACTAATGTAAGTTGTTAAGGTGAGATTCATGACCGGTGAACGTGCAGTGTAAGTGTTATTGATTATTCGTTTCGGAATTAAGCAGATACTGTCTGATTAATAGTTAAAACTATCATCTACCACAACATAAACCAATGATTAATTCTTTTTTCTAAGCTTCACTTGAACTTCTGGTATTTATAAAGAAACAAAGAAAATTAAATAGAGAGTTACTTGTAACTGAAAACTTATTACATGGCTATACAAAAGGGGAGGTGGAAGGGGGGACGGGGGAGGGGTTAACTTTTATCGTGGGTGTAACCGGAATGCTTTTTTTTCTTAAGTAGGCAGATGGACAGATATTCACGGTTTTTACGGCTTATAACCGACCGAGCTTTAATGAGCAGTTTATAATATAAGGCATCGTAAAGTGTGTAAATACAATCTTTCTGACTGATGTTTGTACTGATCGTTTACCCACAGTATCGACGTCGTGTTCAAAGACCTGGAGATGGAGCAGCAGCGCCTCCTGGATGAGTGGACATCTTTGAGTGGCAATACCCGCAAGTGGCTGAGAGACACCGCTGCTAGGGTGCAGGCTCAAGAATCTCCGACACCCGATCTGGATCATGCAAGAGCGCAAAAACAGGAAATGGAAGTGAGTCTTAGTTAACATCAAACAGAATTAACGATCCGTATTCTTAACATAGACACATGTCTACAGCACCTGACCTCAAAGTTTAAGTGGTTTTGTGCCTTTACAGAGGTTTCTTCCATTTTTCACAGCTTAGGATTTTCTTTCATATTTCACGTTTCGTGCAGTGCTCACTGAATCTAAAATGGCAGTAACGAAAGACTGTTGGTTGTAATAAACCACACACACTCTTATTTTTAAACCAATATAAAATGGTTAGTCGTGCCCTCGAAGAAACTTTCTGTTTAAGAAACTCGTCTCTATGTCTGTTTTCCAAAATGAGATAATGTGGAACATAAAAATGTTCCCCACAGTTGAGCAACACGCTTCGTTTGAAATATCTAGCACAAGTCATGTACCATAAATTTTCCCTTACTCTTATTCAAGATAGTTGCAGTAACAGTTACTTTGAATAACATATTAGAAATCTTTCTGATTTTAAATGTATTTGTATTTGGTAATGCGATGAAAATAGCGCACTCTAAAAAATCATAAACCGTAGTTTCTGACCCTGTTTCTGGTCAATATATTTCAGCGTCTGCGTTATTAACAAAATGACCACTTTTGAATTGCGCTTCAATTATAGCGAACAAGAACCTGAAGGCGAAACCGTGCCAACTTTTCAATACCTTTTCTGTAATTTCTCGCCTGAAGCCTCGACTCCAGGTTATTGTTCGCGCGAACTGAAGCGTAACTGGGAGGTGGTCTATTGGGCCTCGTTACAGTAACATATCAACATGCCAAGATGGGTGAAAACATTTTGTTTTCTCATTTCGTTAGGACCTTTTCGGCGAGATACGTCAGTACGAGCCCAATATAGATGCGTTGGATGACGTGGGAGGCAAACTGTTGAAGAATCCGAGCTTACGGGGCACTGAGAGGGAGGGAGTAGCGAGTGAGAGAGCAGCAATCATGAGGGACTGGGACCAACTGAACTCCGATGCACAAAATATGCAGTCCAAGTTAGTACAATTCACTAAGCCTTTTTCTTCATTACTGTGTTGATAAAACAGTAATCATGGATCGCCCATAGATTCTCCAAATGATTGCACATAAAAGATCAAACCTTTGCATGCAAGCAGCTTTGAGTTAGCTAATTACTTTCAGTAAAACAATCAAGTTTTAACTTAGAACTGTTGCTATGGCGACAGTCGTTTCACATTATGTGCGCTTTCTTGGCCGCCGTCTTGGATTTTTAAAAAAATTATTTTGTGCAAAACTGCAGCAAATTTTACTGAAGCTAGTAGAAAACATATGTTTGCAGCCTCAAATAAGATATAGTTAAGAATGGGGTCTATAAGAAGAAATTAGAACAAATTTTGTCAAAAAGCAACAGTTTTCTATTTCAAACTTTAATATGCATAAATTTTAAGTGATAATGTCATCCGATTAAGGTCAAAAATGCGCTCTGTTTTTGTTTTGGTTGCTTGAAGCTTCAAGTTTTTTGTTGGAAAAACCTATGGGGGGCCATTTGACCCCCCTTTCAACCCCCTTGGACGTTGGAGTGTGAATAATGGCATTACCCTGGCGCAACTTTCAAAGTGCTTTTCATCCATCTGCAGAACCAACTGGCTTAATGTTCCTATGCAGGGACGGTGTGGCGAAAAGTCTCATAATTATTCAACCCTTAATCTTTGTTGAGTGCATTCAGTTCCTTTCTTCTCACAAACAAACAACTAATTGGTATTGGTATTTTAAGAAGATGTCGATAAACTGGTTGGGAATGAAGAGCATATTTAGTATACTCGCCCCACCATCCTTGCCAAGAATAATTTGAAGAATAAACTAAGACTCCTTACGCTCCGTGCCCCACAGACTCGATGACAAGGTGGAGGCGCTTGAGAGGGATCAGCGAGAGAAGCTGAAGGTCTGGGAAGACAAGACTGAACCGCTGGAGGCCTGGCTTAACGAGACCGAGGCTGAGGTGGAGTCGTATGAACCAATCGGATTTGATCTTGAAACCGTCAGAGCGCAGAGAGACCAAGCACAGGTGAGAAAGGTTTTCTTGATGATTTCTGAGCAAATACTCACCCACCCTTCCCTTGGGTCAGGATTAGAGTCAAGGTAAGTGTGAGGATTAGTGCCTTTAAGGGAGGGATGGGTGGATCGTTGCCCAAAAATCTTTATTGTAGCAATGGGTGTTAAAATGTTTGCGTGGTCTGGGTAAGAAGATTTTAGGGATTGGGAAACAGATGTTGACTATGTGAGGGGAATGTGTGGGCTGGGTGAGGGGAATGTGTGGACTGGGTTAGGGGAATATGTGGGCTGGTTGAGGGGAAGGGGGAGGTGAGGTGCGGTTCTTTTGCTAACTGCCAAACTGAAAACTGAAACTACATGAACTGCTTAAAGGGACCAAGTTACCCGGCTCCAAGGTTAAAAAAATAACCGAAAGTTCTCTAAAATACAAACTGTTCCACATGCAGTTTTTTGGCCTCGCTCTTCTTCACCTTGACGTTAATTGAAGCATAACATATTTACTGGGAAAAGATGTTTGTAAAACATTGGGTTTTCCACGTTAGCAAGCAACCTTAATATGTGATGGATTATTAAGGGTCGGTACGATATGTTCTTGGCTGTATGACTAGGCATAAGGTTAAAGTTTTGAGTACCCTTCGTCAGAGCAAGCTGAAAGAGATTATTTTCACTGCTTGAAAGATTCAGAAACAATTTTGCCACCTTTTCCTGTCGTCCCTCAGAACATGATCAATGAACTGTTACAAGAACAACCGAGGTTTGCCACAGTCCGTGACTATGGCAACAAGCTGACCACAGAGCCATGTGTTGGACTGGAGGAGAGAATGGTGCTGCAGGAGCGAATGCAGTCACTGAACGAGAAATGGGATGACGTGTATGGCAAAGTTACCAAGAGACACGACAGGTGATTCGCAATTTGAGATTCGTTTGTGTGCGTGTGCAATCGCGCACGCGCGTGTGTGTGTATGTGTGTGTGATTGTGTGTAATAGCGCAAGTGTATTTGTGTGTGTGGGCACACTCGCGCGTAAGGGGAATTGATGTACGAGTGCCTGATTTAAAGAATATATGTATGTGTGTTTTTTGTTGTGTATTTATTGGTATATCACTTGAAGATCCATATACTTTGTGTTCCTGCAGTTGTGGTGCGTGTTTGTGTTTGTGTGTGTGGTGCGTGTTTGTCTAAGTCGGTACGTCTGTGTGTTGTTTGGGCGGCACGTGTGATCATGTTTGAATTTCAGGGGCATGTATGGTGTTTTGCCACTATTGGAGGTCTTTTGTTAACAGAGAGCTACCAGAAGAATCATTATTTATAAATTCCCAAAACAAAAAGCTAAGCAAATCGGTTTTTGATCCTCGTTATACAAAACATGAATACGTTTTACTGTCTTTCAACGTAAACCCTTAATTAATTTCTAAACTTTGCTGGGTTTTATTTAGATAGTAGCGATTTTTCAAAGGCTCTTTGCAGTCTTACAGTGTTTGCACGCCTGAATGTCATTGCGACTGGTTCTGTCTGTAAATACCCATGAGCCTGACCCTGTTTCTGCCGCCTTGTCATCTTTTTACAGCGCTTTTGCTTTTGTGTGTTTTGAATGGATGCTTGTGAGCTTAACAAATGTTTTGGTTAAGGTACTTGGTTATCTCGACGAAATGAAAAAAATGGTTTCACCAAAACGAACACATATCA
>JAOBRG010138326.1:0-18911 GCA_027574985.1 Umimayanthus nakama | reverse complement strand
GTTACTTAAATTGTTGTTATTGAACAATTTCTTCTATTTGCACTCTATGGTATAAATATAACTTTTAGTTTCAAACAAGACGAAAGAGAATTATGTAGAACTTCTACACTGTAAAGACTCGACCTTACCTGTTGAAAACTTGCTCTTTTTATTAACAGAGTCACAGCCGAGAACAAGTCTATTGAATCGACGATCAAGGAATGCATCAGTCGAGCGCACGAGAAAGGCACGGACGAGGGTAAGCTATTTTTGAATGCGAGACTTTGCCATTTGGAAACTAGTTCCTTGTGTTTTACGGAAATCCTCGTTTTCATCAATTTTAGGCCAGTACTTTGCCGTGTAAAAAGGAGGAAGGACTTCAACCCATAATTTAACTTGGTTTTATAGGGTTGTCATTTTGTGTATGCGTGTATACGGTGTAGACTATGCTGAAACACTTTTTTTTTTATTTTACCACAATGATACAAAAAAAGCTATAAATATATAATATGACACTGTAGGTGTGGCAAGGAGTCTCAATAAGCCTTTGAAAAGGGCTTATGATATTTGGGGCTCCTCATTACATATAGTGTTTAACATAGAGCAGGTTCACAGGTGGATTTGGACGTTTGCTCAAGTATCTTCAGAGAAGTTCTGAAAGTGCGTTAGAATTTAGTGTACATAGGCAGTTAACTGATAGGTCAATAAAGAAGTTGGCAAGTTACAGGTTTTTATTTGTAAGCAAATAGTTTTGAATGAGCGTCTTAAATTTTTTGATACTTTTGACATTTGTAATTCTGGTTGGAAGAGAATTCCACAAAGTCGGCCCTTGAAAGAGTATAGTATGTTGCTTGATGCTCGTTCGGCAAGAATCAGCTCTGTAGTGGGGCGCTTGTCTTGTAATGTAAGTGTGTATTTCATTAGTTCTAGTAAATAGAGTGTTAAATGATGTAGGGAGAAGGAAGTTGTGTTAGTGATACATAAATTTGGCAATATTTAGGGTATTGATGCTGTATATATAATTTTATAACTGTTTATAACTAAATTGCATGTTGAAACAAAATTGGTCAAACACTTGATTATCTTGGGGTTTTTCATTCTGTTTGAAAGTTTGAATGAATTCTGTATGAATTTAAAAGCATGTCCACTTTTATTTCGTACTTGTCAGTGTAGTCTTTATTTCTAAGAATGCTGGTGTTTGTTTTATGTTACATTTACTATTTAGATGTGCAACCCACCATTTAGATGTAAGGTCTATCAATTTTTTGAGGCACTTACCAGGTCCCGTTGTCGACAGGTATCTTTTTATCAATCAAACTTCTTCACGGTGACATAGAACAGGTAAGATATGTAGCAAAGTTGAAATGGAAAGGCCTATTTTAAGTACAGTTTGATGTTCTACTAGATTTTGAAGGAGATAGTTACTCAAACCCATAAGTTTAGATGTGAGATAGATTCTACAAGGTTCTATATTGTCGTTAACAGTGCTGTTTCTCGTAATATACTAGCTGTTGAAAAAGATGTTTCGAGTCAGATGCTCATTGATATTAGCAATTAACTTCAGTAATCTCTGTGAGACAACTCTTTTAAAAATCTTTGTCCTGCTGAAGCCGGTTATGTAAAGCCCAAGAGTATCCCAAATTTTGAAACAGCTGTTCAAATACTACACTGTGACCGTTCATTTTGATCGTCTTGCGGTGTAGAAGTGTTCAGTGTTCATGGTTTCTCAAAAGTCGAGAATTTTAAGGGCCCGGTTGTACGAAGAGTGAGTAACTCTATCCAGCGGAGAAATCCTTATCCAATGGATAAAATTGGCGCAATGTCTAATCAAAATCAAGAACGCGCCAATTTTATTCACTGGATAGCGATTTATCCGCTGGATAAAGTTATCCACTCTTTCTACAACCAGGCCCAGAAGTTTTCTTTTACTTATGTGTTTGAAAACATAGCACGACAGGAGTTAAGATTCTAGTAATTCTTAGGAAATTTTTAAAAAGTGTAAAATAATTCTCAGTTTTTGTTTTGCTTCTACAAAGTACATATACTTCTTTGCCTATAGCTGTGTATAATTAAGTTGACTAAAACCCCAGCATCCTGCCGGGGTCAGGCACCTTTCCTTTTTAGGGCTAACGCTCAGAAGTTACTATTTGGGATGTTTACTAAAGCACTTTAATTCATTACATTTAAACTAATGTATAAAACCCATTCAAACCACTCAACAATGTGAATTCTTCTTTGTTCTTCTTTTTTCGCTATTTCAGGTTTTCTTCTTAGCAACGTGACCTAAAGCAAACTCATACTTTTGCGCAATAAACTTTTTTAGGATTTAAATTTTCTCTACTTTGTTTTAGGTTCGCGAAGATTATCCCCTGTTAGTCAACAAACACACCACCATTGCTCGCAAGCAGGGCTTCCCAGAAGTAATCATGCCAGGTGTGTATTGACTAGACTAATATTAATGATCATGATGATAAACGACGATGATAATGATGATAACAATAATAATAATACTAATAATATATAAGAGTAGTAATATTATAATAGTAATAGTAATTATAATGATAAAAATAACAAAAGTAATAATAATTACCAAAAGTACGAAAAGAAAAACATGAAAAAGAGATGACAAAAAAAATCATGACAATTAACAATTGTTCTCTGAAATCGAGGTGAATAGAGGCAGAATTATTCGCATGGAGGTGAATATTCTAAAAGCCACTATTCACCGAGATTGAAGAGAATAATGATATTAGCATATACAAACTCGGTGACAGTACAACACATTCAGAAAAGTAAGCAAGAATTCAGTTAATTTGATCCTTTCAAATTTCTCCCAACGTATCAACAGTAATAGGCATGCGCTCACTGCACAGTTCGCTGTCTCATTTCCACGCTCAGTTTTGCAAGAAACTTACAGTTAGCACAAAGATGGCGGCTCTGCAAACGAGCTTTGAAATTTTCTTATAAACTGGCGACCTTCAAGAAAAGTCTGTTAAAGCTGACTGGACAAAATTCTTGTTTAAGTTATTAATACCTTGAAGTAGTTCTATAAAGGCAGTTTCAGTTTACTTGAAAGGGAAATTGAAAGAGCAGTTCGTGAAGTTTCCTCCGGAAACCATGCCATGTGCTTGCTGTTGGAGTGTTGGAAATCACAACCAATTTAAAAACAGAAAGCGACAAACAAATTTTCTTGCATGGAGACATTTTGCTCAATTGAAGTTGAAATGGAGCTTGGAAGGGCAGCTGTTGTTCCAAGAAAGAAGCATCAGCGAAGCTTGGCGCTCGGGACAAAAGACACTCGGCTCGTGAGCAAATTGTTTGAATTGTATGTTAAAACGTTGTTTATTTCTGAAAACTTTCATTCCTAATTTTGTAGCTTTCTCTGTATCGTTAGTTGTAATATCTTGCATTTGCAAGACTCGTTCTTGGTCACTACGGCAAAACGAGAGTTTACGCCGACCATTGTTTCATTATTCACCTCCCGGGAGGTGGACAATGTCCATTAGTAAGAGATAGCGAACCAATCAGATTGCTTGAAATACCAACGTCACAGAGTTTGTATATGCCAGTAAATGTTAGTGTCAGTTGCCTGTCCATGTATTGAATTTTCTGTTTATTATTTAAAAAAACTGATAGTATAGAAGACAGGAATAAACTTACGACCTAGACGTTGGTCTCAAGTCGGTGTATGTTTTTGTAGCCTGAGATCGAACTTGTCAAAAGAAATTTGTGTCGTGATATATGTATTGACCAGGTTGTTCTTCCTTCAGGTGACGTGCGAAATGACATGTATGTTACGATTTTGCAAGGAGAATTTGAAAGAGGTAAGTCCCCATCTGTTTTCTCGCCAAAAATATCTTAACGAAAACAGTGATTTTAAGATAAACTTAAAGCAACCAATTGTATTTTTGTTTTTTCATACTTTCACAAGCGTTGTTTCACCATTTTCTAAATGGTTTCAAGTTTGACCAACAGTGCTACTTATTTATTAGGTGTTTTGTTTTTCTGTTATCTTTTGGGGGTTTTGTGAGGTTAGGGGGAGGAGTTGCTACTTTAACTTCTTTTCAGGTTCTTTTTTATTAATTTACATGTATGTATTTTAAATATATATAATTTACATGTACACATCAAGATATTCTCAGTAACCTCTACTGAACGAACAACTTCTTTACCATCCAAGGAAAGCAACCTTCCTTTTCCAATGAGAAGAAGAAACCAGTTAACCAACTAGTTAATAAACCACGTAACAAATCACACGGTGCATTAGCTGAAATCAGAAAGCTTTCCTACCCAAATCCAGATAGGTGGTCACTGTCTTAAAGCAACCGAAACCCGAACTTGTTTCTTAAAAATTTATGCTCGTACTAGGTGAGAAAAGGGAAAAGACAGGGTACAAGTTCTAGTGGAAGTTTAGTGCTGGAGTTGGTAGTCAGTGGGAACATAATTTATCGCAACCGCTTTAAACCCAGTTGAAACCTTTTATGGTAGAAATTAAACTTAACGGCAAGTTATGGACCAAGTTTTTTCCTTCCTTTTATGGCCTTAGTGCGAGGGCAATGAAAACAAGGAAGGAAAAAACGATCGAATATCCATAACTTGCCGTAGGGACTGAGCAAACAAGACTAATAAGATGTTTTTTATATGGTTTTGTTGAATATTCTGGTTTTGAAAAGGTGGTCGAGAGCTAGCGGTCCGAACGGCTGCTTACGGACCTGGAATTGACCAATCACAGCACGCGTAATCATTCAGCCATATAATAAAGGACGTTATTGCTATTCATTATTAAACACTAAAAAAATAGCAATTACAAGTTACAGATTTGCAATGGTATATTTGTACTGCGGTTGCTAACACGGCTGTTTGTTATATAATTTGTTCAGGTAGAAAAACAACGAGTAAGAACATAGAAGTGACAATGCAAGTTTGCCTTTCAAATGGAGAAGTAATAAAAGTACGTACAGCTATAAAGTACTTTACCAAATTTTGTTTCTTTTTTATTTTTATTATTTTATTTTTATTTTTCTTGTTGTTGTTAGCATTATATAGAAACTATTGTTTTACTGTAGAATACTCTAATGTAGCTGCACGCGGTACCGTAGTAGTGCATTTCTCATACCCTCAGTAGTATTTTGGTGATGTTGAGACAAGGTGACACTGCTGAAGATTTTCTCTAATTACTCAGAATCATTCAAGTTTCTGTTTCAGTTTATTAATTAATTTGTTTATTTATTTATTTGTTTATTTATTTATACGCCTGTGCTTTTTAATTGGTTTACAAAAACAAAAAAATATTATAACAGGTGAGTATAGATTATTACATATCTTTTTTTTTTAACTTTTTATTTTTTTCATAAATGTAGTGTTTACAGCTTACAAAACCGTATAAGAAATAAAGATGTTTTTTTCTTCTAGATACGACTTTATAAGCATAATTAACTAATTAAAAAGGAAAATGAAAACACAAAAAAAGAACAAAACAAAAACTATAGATAAATATTTGAGAATAATATTGAAAATATCTGTATACGAGCTAGTTTACAAGTATGTTTATATTTACAGCCAAGTCACAAGATTGTCCCATTTGCAATAAAGGATTCTAAAGCTCCTCTCCTTCTTTGCAATATTCAGTTCTATTATCAGTGTCTTTCGTAAATTTGCTAAAAAGATGGGGTTTTATATGTTTTGCTCTGCAAGTGTAAATCGTTTGTTTGCCAATTAAAACAATATGGTTAATAAGTTTGAAGTGACTCACATTATTACATATCGATAAGGTGACAGCAGTCTAATACATACTATTTATAATGCAATGCTTTCGAGTGGGATACCGTGGAATATGCCACGCGTTACTTGTATTTTCCGTATACACACGAGTAAAAGATTTTGCAAAGTTCCTGCCGCGAAACTGTTTGCTTTTAAGCTTAATGCTCATAGCTGTTTGTCACGTGTTTTCGCAACACAGGGCGTGATAAGTCTTGGAGCTGGGGACGAAATGGTAGACGAATATCACTCAGTGATTTACTACCACGTGGGATCTCCAAAATGGTCAGAAACTGTTAAGGTATGTCTTGTTCAAAATGTTAAGGAAAATCTCCCCAAAAGTCAACCGTTGTGCAACAGGAAATAAGACAAACGGTTGTCAAGTGTTCCACAAAGCCGCTCCCTAGATATATATTTGCGACAAAGAACGCGTACAGAACGTTATACCGAAAGGAGCTCATAGACTTCTTTTCTTTTTAAGTCCCCTGGATGGTCTTCATTTCGAGATGGGCTTCTTTTCGAGATTATTTTTTATAACTCAAGAGGTGGGCTTCTTTTTAGTTGAGTGCTGCAAGTTTTGAAGTTGACGACTGTAAGACAGTAAGCTAGGCTACTTCACACATTTTTGAACCATGAAGTATGTTCAAATGTCAAATAAGACTCAATAAACACACGAGCCTTTTTGCGTACTATCTTGACATGAAGCCCATTGGCTTCCTTTTCGAGGTGGGCTTCTTTTTTGGATTACTTTAGCAAGCTCACCAGCCAACCTGATCCTCTAACGTCATCAGGAGAACTGTGTATTAAGTCTGCTCTGGTCTAAGAGTCAAATTCAAAGAACTTCTGGAAGGAAGAGAAAAGATCTTTTAAACACTGTAGGGTAAATCACTTGATGCCTAAAGTTTATTTGTATTAATTCCGCGCGCCTTGTCTCACGGATGGGGTCTGGGATGACATGATATACGGTTTTGCAGACTTCCTCGCCCCTGATTGGCTAATTCCAGGGACTCAGATCAGCTGGCAAGATGGGGGCTTGTTTTCAAGATTGGCTTCCTTTTGAGATTAAGCCAACTAGGCTTGTTTTCGAGGTTTTACCAAATTCTGTGCATTATCATACTGAGATACGCTACTTTCTTCAGATCTTGTCACATTATATAGTCAAATACTAACCCTTGTACAGCGTCGCTTTTTTAAAATAGTAGTAACAAACAAAGTCCACCTGTTCCACAAATAATTGCCAAGTACTAATCGTGCTCGCCCTTTGAAGTCTAACCGAAAATTCCACGTCCACTGTGTAATCAGCAGCTTCAAAAACATTTCTGGTATTTGTAATTCTGTTAGTTTTTCTTTGAATTGAATTTTGAAGTAATTTAGTTGGTAATACAAATGTAAACTAAATGTAAATCGACAAGTCTTTTTAGTCAAAAAAATATGTTATGTCAGATTATCTTACTTGTCATTATACTTATGAAGGGCAGTTTTCTGTATTTCCATTTTAGCTTCAAATTCCAATTGAACAGTTCAAGAATGCGCATTTGAAGTTCACATTCAGACATCGCCCTCGACATGAAGGTGAGGCTTGTTTAGCATAAGTGCAATTGACAGTTTTGCTTTTTTACTTTTCAATCCTATTTTAATAGTCAATAGCAAAGCTTGAGAGTGTCTTCAGATATGAAAATCGTTTAAAAGCAAGTTGTCGTAGTTAAAACCACATTTTGCCCGTGTCTCTTAAGAAATACATATTTTGCATTTTTTAAGAACTGGAAGCGAGTTTGTCTTGTTGACTGTTGTTGATGAGTTTTTTATTTTTGTCACTGCTTTGTTAGCTAGTGTTCTGTTTTAAGCCATTTTATAAAATAGTTTTCCAAATCCTTATATGAGTTGCTAAAAAGTTGTTAAATAATCATTGTTATTAGGAAGTTGTTTTTGCAAACAAAAGCTGTATGGCAAGGTAAAATCGTATACGAATCTTAGGTATGAAATCTTGATTTTTTGATTGTGTTCTTTACCTAAACAGAAAAGGATAAGACTCAGAAGGTTTTCGCGTGTTCTTATACTCCACTCATGCACATGGACGGCACGACACTCCTCGACGGCCCTCATGATCTGCTTGTGTACGAGGTAAGAAACTTAAAGTATCAATCACTCACTCACTCACTCACTCACTTACTCAATCAACCAATCAATCAATCATTCAATCAATTGGTCAATCAATCAATCATTTATTAGCACTTTGCAAACTTATTGCAAACTTCTTTCACGAACGTAAGCTTCATCTTTAACGTAAGCTTCGTCGTCATGTGTTTGTCTGAACAACCTCACTTCATGTCAGTGTTTTCAAGGAAACGTAACTAAAAGTTCTTGAAAGTCCATATTTCAATTCGTGAAGAAATGTACAATCCTTGAAAACTCGTTGACTTATTGCCTCGTGAATCATTGGAGTCAAAAGAAAATTGTTTTTTGTCAAACTGGATAAAAAGATAAACGATTTATCTCTGGTTATTTCCGTTGACGCCACATATCAAAACATTTGTGTAAATGGAAAACCAAAATGCTGCCTCTTTCATCTTGACACTGCCGTTTTAGTATCAATAGAAACGAGTTCAATCAAGACCGAGCGTTGCGGTTGAAAAGTTTGCAGAAAATGCAACTTCATCTTTAGTATCTTTTTTTCAGAATAGCTAAACTGTAGTAAAATAAAACGAAACAATTCCGACGATCGTATTTTTAAACTTTTAAAATATTTTAGTCAAAAAGTGGACAGTCAATGTTTCGATTTCTTTGATATACCATTGTCGGAACTAACTTTAGAATTTTACAAGCTGCTTCTTTTTTAAGATAACTGTTATAATAAATATTGTTTTATTGATAGTGTGAAGGTAAGAAGTTGGATCCCAAGATGTATCTCCAACTCCCTTCGTCCCGAGGCGAGATTGGTTTGATGTCGCCCTCGAAAGCCAGCATTGGATCACACGGAATGCACGTGAGCATCAGAGAAAACTTCCAGATCACTACCCTGCTGTGTTCAACCAAACTCACGCAGAATGGTGAGAATAAAAGAAAACGCTGGCTGAATGCTCTTTTGTGCTTGCCATAGCATCTGCTCAAGTATTATAATCGAAACTTGAGACATATAGTTAATGGGGCTAACTGGTTGTTAAACACAACAAACTTCAAAAGGAATTGTGCAAAGCTGTTTTGTCTTAGATTGAACGAACCATGACCCTGCACACAGTTTGTTTAAGATGTTAGCCCAGATGATTTTATTGGTTAGTTTGTTCATATGCGTTTCAGTACCTTCTGAGTGTTGTGCACGATCAATACCAACGAACAAAGAGAAAGAGAAAAAAACCTAAAGCAAATAACTGGCCGAGATTCATAACAAGAATTTCTGTTCTGGCGACCATGCTTAATAAAAACTCATTTTATATTATGTTCAGTTAACATTATAATCGATGTTTTTGTACAGATTTCCATTTAAAACAGCCCCCCAAATTGAACAGTTTTGTGTAAACAATATTTTTACGTAAATAAACAAAAAGTTGAACTGGGAGCAAAAGAGTTTTCTAGCCGAAGGTACCTTTGAACTTAGATTTTCGTTGTGTTTTTTGGGTTGTACTACTTCGCTTGTATCACCATGTAGTTGACCTCCTGGGGCTGTTGAAGTGGAGATCGATGCAGGGGAAACTAAAAGACATTCTGGTGACCGTAATGAAAGTCAGTGGAGAAGAGATTGTGAAGGTAGGAAAGGGAAGAAACGTTTTTTCTGTTTTACAGTCTCAACTCACGCAGTTCAACACTCCAACAACTGCAAAAGGACTGCTTTCGTCCACTCAAACAATCCCATAAGGCAGTTCTCTAAAAGGTGTTTTAGATAATCCATCGTTTACAATCTTCCAAACAAAATTGTTTTTGCACAATACACGTGACCTTTTCTCATCAAAAAAACATTGCAATTAGGAAATCCATTGTTTGCATGACATCACAGTTTGCATCCACAAATGACTGTGTATTGTTCATTCTTGTAAAGTTAGCACTTGTCTTATCAAATCGTTTGGGAAGAACTTTCCAGTCTGTCTTCATTTTTGGAGCGGTGAGTTTCATTTTTCTGGTGATGCTTTAAACAAAATTGTTTTTTTAACAACAAAGCTGATTTTTTCATTTTTATGGATTAATGTTTAATCAGTCAGAGACTCGAAAAGTGATGGGTTAAAAATCGATGGCTTTCTTGCAGAATACCCGGCCACTCCAGTTAATTTAAGTTAATTTATTACTGCGCAATACTCATTCGATAGAAAAATGTGCGCAGCAGATATCCAGGGGTATTCTGCAGTTGCTCCTGTCTGCGTAGTGTTAAGTCTGTTGAACAGTGCGTATTCTTTAATAGACTAATAACAAAAATCAAAGCATTCTGGTTACGTCAAGCTAATGTTTTTTTCTGTTTGCAGTTTCTTACAGATACGTTCGATGCTTTGTTCGCCATCTTGATGGAAAACGCACAGAAGTACGACAAACTGGTGTTTGACGCTTTAGTAAGTAAAAGTTTTTATAACATCAATAATAATAATAACAATAATAATAATAATAATAATAATAAAATAATAATAATAATGATAATAGTTATAACAAAAAATAATAATAAAAACATTATAGTCACAGGCAAAATCATAGTCACAGTCACAATCATAGTTATAGTCACAGCCATACATGTAGCCACAATCATAGTCAGAGTCACACTCACAGTCTCATTCTCGAAAAAACCATAGTTGCAGTTACAGTCACAATCACAGTCGCAATCACAGTCACAGTTACAATCATAGTCACAGCTACAGTCATAGTCACAATCACAATGACAATCACAGGTACAATCATAGTCACGATCGCAATCAAAGTCAAAGGTACAATCATAGTCACAGTCACAATCATAGTCACAATCGCAATCAAAGTCACAGGTACAATCATAGTCACAGTCACAATCATAGTCACAATCGCAATCAAAGTCACAGGTACAATCACAGTCACAGTCACAATCATAGTCACAGTCACAATCATAGTCACAATCACAATCATAGTCACGATCACAATGACAATCACAGGTACAATCATAGTCACAATCGCAATCAAAGTCAAAGATACAATCATAGTCACAGTCACAACCATAGTCACAATCGCAATCAAAAACACAGGTACAATCATAGTCATGGTCACAGTCAGTCTCATTCTCAAAAAAAGTCATAGTCGCAGTCATTATCATAATCACAGGTACAATCATAGTGACAGGTACAGTCCTAATCACAAGTACAATCATAGTCGCAGGTACAATCATAGTCATAGTCACAATTATAGTCGCAATTAGAGCCGCAACCTCAAATACAGTTAAAATCGCAGTCGTAACTACACTTATAATCACGTCCTAGCGCTAGTCCCAGCGCACAGTTACAGTCATGGTGATACTCTCAGTGGTAATTTATATTGACTAACAAAAATATTGATATATCCAGAATGCTAAATCACTTGCCGTTTTTTGTTTCCATTGTACAAAAATGTGGATCTTATTAAAAGTACAAGTTACTATTTAAACGGTGTTCGACAGTGAGTAAGACAAGAATATCAGAGTTTCTAAATGCAATTGTTACTGTTCAGCTTGCCTTTGTTAAGCCAATTAGCGTTTGCGGCGTCGTAAGTTATTCTTTATTGTGTTAGATAAATAATTTGGGTTTGTTTTGTTTTCTGTTAGGTATTCACGATCAACATGCTGGCAGACAAGAAATACCACCATTTCCGGCCGGTTCTTGATGCCTATATTGAAACACGCTACAACGCTACTAAGGCTTATGTGTAAGTCAAGACAGACTTAGTTTTGTATTAGTCTTTAGCTTGCGCAGCTGGCGGTTTTTATGCTGAGCAAAGCGTCAAGAGAAACTGAGGAGAAGAAAATAAGAGATGAAAGGGAGGGGCAGGACAGACAGAAGAAAACCATTTGCCCTAAATAACATATATACTTACTTATCTTCTTTCCTTTTCCTCTCCCTCCCCCTCTCCCTTCCTTCTTTTTCCCCCTCCCCAGTTTCCTTAAAGTTATAGCTTCCATTATGGCGCCGGGACGATTGAGTCGCTTGCTTTGACATTTCAACTCCTATAAAAAACGCCAGCTACGCAGCCGTACATTTATAGAATTATCACGTGCTTCGAGACATTCGATAGTAAAAATTTTGTATGTTTGGAGTGAGGATGTGGCAATGATTGAAGAGTTTATTAGTTTCTGAACAGATAATGTGGCTACCCTTTACAGGTAATTCATAACTTGGGGGTTTTCTTTTATTACTAAGTCAGAATTACACTTGTCCGAAAAAAATTGGTTGGCAAAAAAGCCCAGTTTTTTTGGACGAGTGTAATTCTGGCTTAATAATAAATGAAAACTCCCAAATAGGAATTATCTAAAGAATAAGGGGAATCGTTTAGTTTATTCTTTGTAACTTGGGCTCTAACTTTTAATTCAATCAAAGGAGTGAATAAACCAAGTGAAAATTGTCATTGATATGTAAGAGTTTCCATGAAATGTGTGTTTAAAGTTTCATATTTGAAATACTCAAAGTCATATGGCTTAGCTACCTAAGCAAACATCAATTCTTTGTTAATATGGAAGTTTCCACAAACTCGTTGTTGAAAGAAGTATTTGGTGTACCACTCTCAATTCATCTTGCTTCCTTCACAGGACTCTCATGCAGGTTCTGAGACAATATGTGGATTTAGCACGAGGAAAAGCCGATAAACACAAACTGGATTTGCTGCTTAAAGCCATGAAGGTACTTCGCTCATAAGGAAATATTGGCAACAGTTGTACAGTGCCAATGGTTCTGTAAAACTAATTTGCCTTTTAAAGGCTACTTTTAGTTATTGAACATTGTAGTTTTCAAGTTAACGGTTGTTATAATATTCCAGTGATGATAAGTGCAATTATTATTACTAATGTTATAACTATTACTAATACTGTAACTATTAGGTGTTTTCCATCTACATTACAAATCAATTTAGAGGTCGTTCATGTTTTGTAGACACTCGCACAAGCGTACAGAGCGTTTTCTGAGGAGGAAAGGGAAGAGAGTTAAGACCAACACGGGCTTTACAAAGATGTTGTTAGTGTTTTTATACGCTATGTCGATAGTGTGTAGTGAGTAGTGAACGAGTTCTTGATATACATAACTACTAGATCTAACATTGTTACAATTTTGATTCATTGTAGGCCATAGAGTATATTTTCAAGTTCATTGTCCAGTCAAGAGTTTTGTATGAAAGGTAAGCTGTTTTAAGGGTTCAGTTCATTTAAGGTGTCTTAGAAGAAAACGAGCGTTTCAGGACTTAAAAAGCTTTAGAAAGGTTTATCTGTTATTTTAAGTTTATTTCAAGGATATTAAAATGCCTTAAATCTGCCAAAATTTATTTTAGGGTCTTAAAATGTCTTACATTTTGTTCAAAAGATATATTAGTTCTCATGGTCAAGGCTCAGTGAAGATTGTTTGCGTGTATAACTTTGGGATTCGTTGACTTTCGTTGTAATATACCAAAACTATTGTTTGAGGCTTCAACGGTCCTTGAAAATCCTGGAAAGTCCTGGACTTGGCAAAACAAAAATCCAGGCCAAGGAAAGTCCTCGAAATTTGGATTGCGATCCTTTAAAAATCTGAAATGAGCAAAAAGTTTCACCTTTAACTGCAAAAGATAATCAAATTGGGCCGTTTCCCATAACCGGACCTAATATTTTTAACGTAACAATATAAGAAAACGAGTCTTGTAAAGAACATTGCTGAATTGATATCCCGAATAATTTAGCTTTTTTGGTACAGAAGGCCCTTGAATTCGCTCGAAAAGTTCCAGGAAAGTCCTGGAAAAGTCATTGAATTTCACATCCAAATAAAAATTGCAACTCTAATTGCTGTAAAAATTATTAGTTAGATGAACTGGCCCTGTTGTAACTTTTGAAAAAAAGATTTAAAGAAAACTGATTTGGTTTTAAATGTTTCAAATTCCATTCTTAAAAAGTCTTTTATTTTGTTATTTGTTAGCTGAAAGAACTCTAAAATGGAAGATTAACGTATTTGAACTTTTTTTTAAAAACGCGGAGAGTAACAAGAATGTGGTCGCCGATCATATATTTGGTGTAGAACACATTTGAAGGTCAAAAGATAGCACTTGTGGTGTCGTGGTATCGCAATGTAATCATCATTTGCAGTCAAAACAGGTTTCTCTAAAAGTAAAAGATTTAAACACGAAATTTAGGCAGCTAGTTAAATCATCGATCTGTTAACTGCACGATTACACTACAATAGAGAATGAGCGAGGGCTACCTAACGTAATTCAATTTGATAAATTTCTAGAAATCAGTTGGAACAGTTTTTTTTAAAAAACATCAGGTGTTGAATTTCAAGTCAAGGAAATGAAGTTGTTCTTCGTATTAGACTAGCCTTGCATTAAGTTATTTGTAGATTGATTTTTTGTGGAGAAAGTTTGTGCAGCGTCTAGACCCAGTTTAGTGGATATTGAAAAATCATAAATGGATAATAAATATTCCCAAGATTGTAAAACCCCCTACTTAATCTACCCAAAAAACTATGTGAATAATCATATGAACAAGAGGTGCAAAAAAATTGGAGAATCGCAAGATCTGCATTTTGACGGCAGAGTAATTTTTGGTATAAATTGTTTTCAGGGCAATTGGCGACAAAGGGAGGTCAGAGTTTGAAGAAGAGCTTCGCCAACTTTTTACATCGCTCGTCCAGTTTATGGAGGACAAGAAAAACGAGACCGTGTTGACACAGGTAAGGGATAGTGAATGTGTAAAAACAGCATTACATATTATAATGATATTAGTAGTAATAATAAAATAATGATTATACTAATAATAATTATAATAAAATCCCCTCCGCCAAGAGCTGAAGGAAAGGTATCCTGGTCACTAGATCAAACGTATTTCGAGGGTATTGAAGAGATGGTCAGCCAAGCAGTCAAGAATCTTCTAAGTGAGAACAGGTGCAAAAGCCTGTTAGCAGCTGCCTTCACATGCCTAACACTAATGTATCTCCCTAGTTATTAACCTATTATCCTTAAAATTTTACTACTGAACACTTATATATAACTTTGTACTTGTCTGCATGGTCGCTGAACGTTTAACTGAACAGAACTCATTTCAGTTATCAAAGAAACATTATCCCCTTGTTGAATTATTCTTATTTTGTCGATTCTTGTTTACGTTGTTGAAAAGTTATACAGAGCATGGTTTTAGTCTGCGCACAGGTTAAGTAGTGGGTAAGTAAAACATGGAATTGTTTTCGTTTTCTCATTTTTGGTAATCAGGGCGCAAAAAACTTTTTTTGCTGGAATGCCTAACAGACAAACAACATGCAGGTCAGCGCGAATGAAAGCAAGTAATGACCTCTCAAACTTGATTTCTGTTAAGGCTGCAGCGAATTTAATTTCATTTTGTTTATAGAATAACGCAGTTTAGGCCATCTAATCCTGCCTGTTTCTACAATAATATTAGTTTGTTTGTTCTCGTCTCTTGTGTATTGGTTCATTCCTATTATGAGGGACAGTTTACTCCATGTTTTTACCCGGTAATTTCGTTGTTATTCTGAAGATACAAGTTATTCCGTACATGGATGTCAGGTTAAATGAAGTGTGTCGAACTTCGCCAGGTATTGATCGCTGGTTTTTCAAATAAACCGAAACAGTTTCATAAAGATGCGAGTGTATTTCCCCCCCATTGTGTTAAAATTCGATCACTGGAAATAATGTCTCATGGTATAAAGGGTTAATAAACTTGTGTGTTTTGTTAAGATTCTTCGTAATTTCCTTCACCATGTGTCTCGGGAAATTTGTAAGATTTTTGCCAAAATAACTAAGAATTAATCTTAAAGATCCCTCGTCATCATTTCGTTGCATATTCTAATCAAAGCATGGACTTGTGTTTATTGTAGGGTGCGTGTTTGAAATATTTCCCATCAACCTTTGGTGACCTTCTTAAGGTGTTTGATGCCAAGGAGCTTGGGTAAGGAAAATCTTTAAAGCTTCTTTAGTAAGCTAGTTAAACTGCAAAATTGCCTCATCCTGTCAGAAATAGTAAAGGTCAGTGGATGTGTCTGGGCAACGACGTACCTCCCCCCCCCCCTAAATCTGAACCAACGACCCACCTATCCCTCTCCTAGGCCTAAACCAGCAAATCGCCCGCCCCTCCTATACCTAAGCCAACTAATCACCAACTTCTTGTAAACCAAGACCAATAACCCACCGATCCCTCCCCTAAATCCAAACGAACAATTCCTACAATCTTAAACCAACGACCTGAAGATTACGATGACTTCCACACAGATTGTCGGAACGTCAGTCACAACCGGCAACAGTCCTTAGGACTACACAATCCCGAACGATCAACCAATCACAAACGTTCTCTCCTCAACGGCTTTGGTTGTAATAGCTTTAATAATTTTCTTATTTATGTATGATTTATATTTCTTTATCGTTTTGTATTGATTTACACACCTTCGTTTCTCCAGACACTATGCACGAGACCTGATTTGGAATATCCCCAAGGGCCGCCTGGTGACTCAGCGAATGGCTTGTGTACATCACATGGTCAAGAGCAAGCTGTTCAGTAACCCAGGTTTGTCGGAGTTCAGTCTTGTCTTACCGGCCAGTTTGATTAACTTATAGCTTCTGTCACTTCTTCTTTATCAATTGTCTTGTGTCCTCCAGATTATCTTTTTCTATCTTTTGTTTACCTTTCTTTGTGTAGCTTTGCTGTATATATACAGTCAAACTGTTTCTTCCCACTCTCTGTCCTTCCTTCTTTTTGTCTGTCTGCTCTGGCCAAGTGCCAGCACTCGAATTGTCAGCGAAAAACTTGCCATGTCCACCCTTGTTGATTGTTCAGTTTACTTGCAAACGCAGAAGAACCAGGTTTTTTCAAAACTAGGCTTCCAGTGTCTGTCTGTCTGTCTGTTTGTCTACCAGTCTACCGTGTCAAATAGTGTTCACAATTCTCGAAGCATTCCGTTGTTTCAATGGTAGGTTTGCACACATCTTTCTGATGATCCGTTAATGGTTTTCCTATTATTTCAGCAACATCATTAATAGTTTCCTTTTTTCATCCAATTTTTATACAGACTCCGTCTCCAGGATTTCTCTTCAATTCAATAGACCGTTTTCACAGTTCTTGAGACAATTAAAAACTTTCCATTAGCACTCTGTAAGTGTCAGAAATAGAAAGAGCAGGTAAAAGTTTATAAGTGCCGAGAACATTGACATTAGCACTCTGTAAGTGTCAGAAATAAAAAGAGCAGGTAAAAAAGTTTATAAGTGCCGAGAACATTGGGATATAATATTGAGGTTTTAAAAAACAAAAAATACCCCGAAATTCTAAGAGAGAATGTCTGAGAGTTTGCATGGGATCGAGGCTAGGAGGATCCAACGCAAATTCCGATACATTCTCTGTTAAACTTTCAGGTTTTGAAAATTTTACAAGATCTACAGTTTTCAATTTTAACTCCCCAAATTTTCGGCACATACTAACTTCAACCTGGTTTTTCCATTACAGAATGCTAAAGTCGGGTTTTCAGTTGCCTCAAGAACCGTGAAAAGTGTCTATACAATAGTTGATTTAAAGTTGCCCTTACTTTCGAGCCAGGGGCTCATGTTGAAAACGCTCGACTAAAATTCATGCATTAATCCTTCGTCTGCTCCGATAAAGGCTAACGCTCAAAACCTCAGCTAAACACCATATCCCACAGGCGAAAAACATACCATATCAACTGTCGTTGATAAAGCCCATTTGTTCAGCGAACCCGCCCACGCAGAAAGAAACGGGTTTTTTTCAAAACTAGTCTTCCAGTGTAAAACTCATGCAGTCGCTTCAACTTTGTTTTGGGCTCTCTTCATTCATTCTTTTCACTCTTACCCCGAACAGTTAGCGAATGGAACCCCCTCCTCAAGGATACTGTAAATGCCACGTCCCTCGAAAGTTTTAAGCCTACGTTAACTAGTAGCTTTTAATATTTCGATGCACTAGTTTTATTCAGATTTCTATAGGTTTCTTACTTCTAGTAATTTTTTAATATTTTGATGCCTTATTTAATTTCAGATTTTATAGATTTCTTACTTTTAATATTTCGGGCCACTAGTAGTTTTATTAGCATTATTTAGATTTTATAGTTGAAGTGATATCTGACGATTTCTAACGACATAATGAAATGTAGATGTAGAAGTAGATGACGTTTTTTTCCTCTTTTTTGTTTGTTTTCTCTTTTCTTCTGGTTTGTTTGTGTTGCAGTGCGGTTTTTGTTTTTTGCTACAACTGTATGATTGTTGACACTAGTTTCAATTTAATTTGCAACAATTTAACCTGAAAATTTCCGGTCCTCTACTGTACAAAATCCTTTAATGGACAACTGTCTTGATTATCCCTATGGTTAGTACAGTACAGCAGGTTTACACTTTTCCTACCTGTAAGAAACTATAAAGTAATGTGAATCTGCTATTCGGTGTTAAAGTGCTAATAAGTGATGACTGAATGATAACTTATAGATCACCATAGCTAGAAAAAGGATTAGCAGCAGAAAAATTATCTGATGCTTTTCCAGATTCTAGATCAGTTCTTCTGCCGATGATTGTACAGCAGTTGGGTGATGATATGTCAAAAGGTGAAGAAATGAAGATGTGCATGGATATTCTCAATGAGATGTTGATTTCCCTGACAAGAGACAATGTGGTATGTTGACATCTTTTGTGTTTATTCACGACTACGTTCGCCCTTCGAAACTACTGTCATTGGTGCTATGGTTCAAGTATTATGCTCTGTTCACACGCAAACATGTTTAGTTAAACTGACTTTTTGAAGTTGTTAGCTCTTGTATAACTGGCAAGCATAAAAATTTTCAGAACTGAATCCAGTTTGGGCGGTTAATTTCAAAAATTGTTTGCTGTAAATTTCGAGCCGAAATTCTTGCTGTGCTGGATAAGTTTTAAGCCTGTTTAGTTAAACAACATTTAAACATATTTAACCCTCGAAAGTCCAAGGGGGGGGGGGGGTCAAATGGACCCCCCATTGGTTTTTCCGACCTAAAATTTGAAGCTTTCAGGCAATCAAAATGAAACTTTCGGTACCTGTAGTCTGATAATGAGCG
>JAOBRG010138215.1:0-18911 GCA_027574985.1 Umimayanthus nakama | reverse complement strand
CTTAAACTTTCGGACCCCCCCCCGTCATATATTCAATGGGAGCCCCCCCCTGGGGTCCGTGGTAGTAGTCTAGTTCAACGGCCACACTGTTACTAGCTTGAGGGGTGGGTAGAAACAATCGATTGGTAAAGCACGTAAAACACGTGTCTGAAGCACAAATAACTGTTTCGAATCCCCTTTCTGAAATCTCTGGTTCCACTTTTGATTGTAAACAGAGTAAGTTACTTCAATAATGATCGATATATATCAGATAAGTGCTGACAGTAATACTCTACCGACTCGTCAAGAAGTCTGGCAAGCAAAGTTACCTGTTCCGCCCGCTGATTTCGTGATGAAAACTACTTCTCTTAGTCAAACGGATCAGATGAAACTTAAAGCATTCAAGAATACGTTAAGGGGTATCATATCAACAAATACCTTTTTTGATATCATCAATAAAAGACCCGCAGCTTGTTGCTGCCTTCTCACGTACCTCTAGAAGGCCCTAGAAGTACAATAAATAAATAATCTACTCGAGACATACTTTGATCGCTGTTTTATGGGTCATTTTATGCATGAAACAAAATGTTGCAAAATGTATGAATTGTCGCTATATCTCCAGTTTATTCATTTCTGATTTCGCTTTACTAGTAAAATGCTGTTAAGGTTACCCTCTCTAATGGCTTTGTGTTTTTAAAAAACATACTTTATATGATCAATTTTTCAGTTAGGGCGCGTCAAGCAGTCTGGGTTATTAGTCAAAAATAATACGGAAAATACGGCCTCACTCGTAAAAATAAATCCCTACATTAAACAGACAGCCGTTTAATTAGTTATGTATATTGTACAGCACGATCATGTGATAATGGACATGTTTCTGAACGAAAGAAAGAACTCCGTAAGAAGCAAGCAGAATGAACAAGAAAATCATAAAATTTAAAATTTGTCTGAAACTCTCTAACTTACAGGATTTTTTGAAAATTGGACTTGGTTTTATTGTTCAAAACAATTTTTTAAGATTTGAAAAAAAGTTTACTGTACAAAATATAAGGAAAGTAGATTTTTCTGGTTTTAAGGTAGTTGAGAAGAACTCTTGTTACGTTACCATATTAACGTTTCATGACTTCAAACTATCAAATCTAGAATGAGAAGGAAATGTGCAGCATGTTGCTACCATAAAAGCAATAACAACGCAAATAGATGTAAACCGTTTTTTTGTGAAAAAATATATTAAAAAACTGTTTCAAGCCACCTTAAATACCTTTTGTGTTTGGTGCATGGCTAAGGCCACCGAACGAAAGAGCAGATAACGCTGAAGATATAAAACAGAAACTGGTAAGATAAAGTCTTGTTTTGGCAGCTATGAGCACAGGCACATATCAATCAAAAAATACACCATATTGGTACTTTTAAATAAGATTCTGTCAGCAGGCAGTGTTGAAATCAGTAGTTCAAATCGAAGATTTAAAAGTTATTTCAAATATTGGCACTCAAAGTATAATCTGTAGGCGTAAATCTGAAAATTAATTGTCAAGCACCTAAGGTGAGTTAAAGTGCAACTGAAACAATTAGAAACTGAAACACTGGTAACTTCTTCTCAGCTACAAGCATCAAGATAATTTGTTGTGCTACTTTTACATTTCAAGAATTTTTTTTAATTAAAGAAACTAATAAGAAGCGCACATTGTAACATACAGAGTTGGGACTATTATCGCTTTAGCTTCAGGGCGGCATTCACTTGAATTGGCAGAATAAGCCTGCATTACAGACAAACAGTGGAGAGACACATACATCTCTCTTCTATATACTTTGCTTCCAGTTCGTGGTAGCCGGCCGGATATAACTACAACAACTCTCACGCGCTTATCAATCCCTGTGCTCGTATCTTTTGTGTTGCCATGGCAAATTAACAGAGCCTCAACTACATCCTACATTTTGCATTCAACTGAAATTTCCAAAACCGCATTTTTCATTTTGCTAAAGCATTTTTTTTGTACAATAAAGAATACATGTGAGAAATGTTTTTTTATATAAATCCCACTGTTAATCCTTGCGCCACTGCGCCAGAAAATTAAGTTGGTTTCTAGCTGTCAAGCCACATCGGTTTTAATTTTCTAACAAATTTCCTCAAATTAATGTTCTCTTTACAGTATAACAAGCTTCATATAATAAAAATAGGACTCACCTAACTCTATTTTGTGTAAAAAATAAATTAAAATGAAAAAATCAATGCTAAAAACAGAGTTCTTAGACGCTCTTACACGTGGGTCTTGATGGTGGGGGGAGGAGGGGTCTTGACTCCGCATTTCTATTCCTTCTCTGGAGTAAGAATTCCGCATATCCGGTTTTCTCTTTATATCGATTTCCCGGATCCCTTGCCCAATTCAGTCGGCCAATCCCGCTTCCCAGAAGCAGTCAAATCCCGAGTCCTGCAGTGTTTTTTAATGAAGCCCCGGATCCCGTGATCACCCTTCCAAACCCTGTTACACTATTCAACAAACCGACTCGCGGTAATTCGCCTGATAAACGAGAAAACCAACTGTGGCCATCTGTATACCGTTTAATAGAAACCACCTTAAGAGTTAATTAAGCTGGGCTCATATCAGCAAGTACATTAGCACTTTCTAATCTTGTTTTTGTCGGCGTTATTAAGGGCCGTTCCAGACATGTGAAAATGATCTTAATCGTCAGTGAATGCTTGTTTCGACTGTTCCATAAACACGCTGTTTTGTAAGAACAAGTAAATTTTGGCCGAGCCTCATTGTTCTTCATTTTTTAGGAAATTTCTTAAGCTTTTCCTATTCTAAAAGTTACTCATAAGAACAACTAAACTGATATCAAATTTTGCCAACACCAAGCTAAACAAATCGAAATGAGAGGAAATTCGATCGATCTTAACGTTGGGAGCACTTCAAGTTCAACGCTTGGTACAGTCGAGTTTCAGGAAAATAATACAATTTCATTAAGAAAACTAAACTCTGCTTTAATTCAGTTCCAAATCCCAGCCTGGATTGTTCTTAGCTTGTTCTTAATTGAGCCTCGTTGTTCTTATAAAATTGCTTTTATGAAAAGGCGTGTATTTTGAGCTTCATTTTTATTTACTCCCTCCAAGAGTAGATCTTCTCTTGCTCCCTATTAATGAATATTGGAATTGCAGATTAGTTGGCTCAATATTAGAAACAAATTTTAAAAGTTCTAGGAAATGAATAAACATGTAAAAATCGAACACTGATAGAAGGCCGAAGGGGTAGAAGGCGCACTGTCGGCTTAAAGTCACTTGACTTTTTTGTACCATTAAATGCATTAGGCGGGACGGAAGGGCAGAGACCAGCCAGATAGAGCCGTTTGTTTTTTCATTAACTATGTTCCTATGTAACGCTTTGCAGCTTAGTTATAAATCACTTGGTGGTTCAGGGCTGTATTGAATTAAAGATTTGTCTCAGCTGTAAGAATTACAAAACTTCATATGATATTCTTGAAGATGAACCGTTATGCGACACGACATCTTTTCAGTTTTGGGCTAACAATCTAAAACTATGTGAGTTACAAAAGTATCCGAAACGGTCGAAATAGCAGCACATTACCTAAGTTTCCAACCGTAAAAGGAGAGACATTTTTTCAAAACTTCAGAAGGATCATGGTGTGAGTGTTGCCTCTTTTGTTTTTGGTAGGAACAAAAGAGCTTTTCTTTGCGTGTGTCGGAACTGGACACAGTCAAGTACGCGCAAGTGTGCACTTTCACTTAATTGGCGCCATACGTCTAAAAATGAGGCTCAAGGAGTCAAGGTAATTATCCATTCCCATTAAAAGGCTCGTTGTTTGTCCCAACATTTTTTGTTGATTTATCTGGTTCTAGTTTACCATGGGTGCCAGAGGTACGGCTCGCTGCTATGGGCTTTGACTAATATGCCGTGTTGCGAAATTACTCTTTCAGTTTCAAAGCATATATAATTCACTTCTACTAAAAAACGTTAATCTCAACTTGTAAGACGGTTTACAGATATAGTACTTTCTACTTAAAGAAATATTGCGAAAACATTAAGAGTTGATGTACACTAGCCAAGCTAATTTCAGTACAACAATATGCAGACTTGAGCGTACTACTATACTATAGACATAGAAGACAGTTGAGGGTCATGTAATCTCAAAGAGTAAAAAGTTTTATATCAATTTTATTTAAGGTAGCTTTCAACTTCAATCCCGTAATCAAACACCCCAACTGACTAGCTGGTGGGAGCCTCAACTCTATCATGATGTTTTCTACTGTCTGAAGCTAAGGTTTGCAATGTCGGTAGATAAAGATCTGAGCACTAATCATTCATGTTTAATAGTTCTTCAGTTACAGTATAGGTGGGAGGCGGTCACTAACTATAACAGGAAGAAAAACAATTTACGTCGAAAATTGGCTCAAAACGGATCAATAAATTTGGACCCGCATTCAGATCCTCTACAGCATCATATTTAAAGCGGATGCGACAGTGATAGAGAATATTTTATTACGTCGTTTAATTTCTCCTTGTCTCTCAGACCGGGATATATCAAACGTGTCACTTTGCTGAAGGTGCTGTTTAGGTATAGGATAGTGGACCGGAAGTTTTGATTCATTATGGGACCTTTCCAAAATGATTTAACGTATGAAAACTTCGGTTTTTCAAATGTAGAATTTACAGTGGGCCGCTATATTGGTATGGATACAAATTCAAAGCACCTTTTAAATCTTGCAAGGGTATATAACAAGGATTGCGATTGAGAAATTAAGCTACAGCAGGTTCCTAGCCCTAACTTTCTAAGTAATAATCTTTTTTTTCGCAAGCACACCCTATTTTTTATAAGAACAAACTTTATAAGAACGCCCAGGCTGAGATTTGGCCAAAAATTAAGAACAAGCTAAGAAAAATCACCAGGCTGAAATTTTGATCATAAAAATTTAAAAAAGTTTAATTAATTTTTGTACACAGAATGAGCTGTACATGCATAAAAGATCTGTTATAGAATTAGCTGAGTCATCGAGCGCTGGAAGAGTGATAAACAAGCTCGTGACGTTCGCGGACAACGTTTTGACAGTGTCAAACTTTTTCGCATCAGTAGGCAGTACAACAGGATGAAATGATAGCAAACATAATTGTATTTCTTAGCGTCGTTTTTCCGAGTGGAATTACCAGGAAATAAGAACAATTTGAGATATTTGAGGCTGAAATCGCCAAAGATTTAAGAACAGCCCAGGCTGAGCCGAAGGTCACTGGTTCTTATAAAAAAAGCGCGTGTAAATGAAAAGGATAAGGTTAAATAGGTTTCCAATGACACATTACCCCGAGTATATTACGTGTAGCTGTACAAAGTATATGTATTGGAGCATTTGAACTTGTCAAGTTGATTGGTTTGATAAAGTTACTAATCTTAACTCTATCTCCAATATAAGTCGGCTCGTTCACCAATGCAACTCATACCAAATGTTGACCTACTTGCTGAATGATGTGTTTCAGCTCAGCCTGTTTGACTGTGCGGCAGTTTATTACCATTTATAGTTTAAAGAGTTTCTTTTACCTTCCGTACTACTTTAGCACATACATTCTTAGTACCATTAATTGGACTATTTTTGTAAAAAATCTACTTGCAAACCTTCGAAACTGAGTTTTGCACGAGGTTTCAGGACGCGAGAAGAAACAGTGTCTCGGTATTTCCAACTATCAAGTTTGAAACTATAAGTAGTTCTTAGATTCCCTGCGAGAATAAGATAGTCACGTAAATCTCTTAAATCGTTTAACTTAAGAATGGAATTACGACAATCTGGAGTTTAATTAATGGAGCAATGGGGATTTAGCATTATCCTTTAGAACTGAAACTATATCATCATTCAATGCTACTTCCAATAGACAGAAATTCTTTCCCAGAGCTATTAAGGATAATCTTTTCCAAGGCTTTTGTAATGGAATGATGATATTAAAAAGAGGTTTGGTCTCGTCAGAAGCCAGTAGTCCGGGCTGTAGTGAATGCCTGGAGGCTTATCTAAAAGGTAACACGTGCATATAGAGTACAAATTTAATTAGTGTATGAAAGGTATGTTAGGCGTAAATAAATACCGGGCGGGAAGCATATCTTTGCCGATAAGGAATGCCTCAATTCACTATCATTTACTCTCATCAACTAAACTTTTTTCAACATATACTTCATGTAGGTTTCAAGTATCTTGCATACTCTGTTGCCAAATCAAGGCGAGCGCCTAGATTCTTGGTGTCTGAATGGAATAGAGGCTAGGTTATTCCCAATTTAGTCGTGGTTAGGACTTTATGTTTTAACCTGTGTGTGCTCAATTGGAAGTCCAACTCTCTGAAAGATCGGTGAAACCGAAGTTACTCCATTTGCCATGTTGGTCAGTGCATGACATGGCAAAATGTGAACACAAGCTACATGGCTGTGTCCTTTAAGTGTCCTTTATGAAATGATATATATTGCCATGCAACACTATCTCTATTACGGTAAGAGATGTTGGACCTCTAAGAACTTCTAACACTAGGGTAAAACCAGAAATAGTTCAAGTAGAAATAGCAAGAGTCACTTCTGAGTCATTGATGTTCGGTAGGTGAGATACTGAATTAAGTTATGTTTTGGACAGAGATGGTTTATTGGTGTGTGTGTATATCATACACCAATGTTCGCATCATTTCCATCGAGTATCACTTTGTACAAAATATAATGCATCAATCAAACACTAAGAGAGAAAGAGAGAGAGAGAGAGAGACTGAGAGAGAGAGAGAGAGAGAGAGAGAGAGAGAGCGACAAAACGAGAAGCCATTAAGTGTTTAAATGATTAAAAAGTGTTAATATAACACAGTTTGAAGGAATGGAGTAAATATCTTGTTTCAGTGTTTTAAAAGTGCCATTTTATTTAACCCCTGACGGATGTTGCAGGAACTGACAGTTGTGCCACTCACTGACTTGAGACTTTTCAAGCACTTGTTTTCTCCAGCCAGTGTAGTGATACACTTGAAAATGCCATTAAGGGAGAACCACATCTTATCCGAAATTGCTAGTGGTTGCCTGTCGATGCGTGGGTCAACTTATGTGTAGCCCCCATGAAGCAACCAACACTAGTAATAAATGTTCTTTCATCCCTCTTAAAACTATCAACGAAATAGTTAAACCCCACTTGTTCAACCCTAAAGCCTTGCAACATGAACGGTAAGTAGTTTAATAAGTGTCAGCGTTCTCTGATATATTCATTTCAACCAGTAAGAGCAAAAAATCAGGGAAGATGCTCGACTGTAAAAACATGTAATGGTAGCTAGCTTGTACTGTCCGCATGTACTGATTCCTCGTTATTAGAAATGGGCAATTGCTTTCATTTGTACAAATTACAAATATTATGGCGTGTTTACGTGCACAGCTATGTCAAAATGCACGTTCGATGTAAATACGCCTTGGTTGATGAGTGTTTATTTATCGGGTTTTTTATATCGGATGTATAAGCACTGTGGGTCAAGTGATACACGTGAAAAGATCACGAAATTAAGAATCAATTTTTTCATTAAATTTGTTTGTGAAAAAAATGCTCTTTCCTTTCCTTTCCTTTCTTTCAGTAATACTTTAAGCAATACTTTGTTAATAAAGGAACCGTTTAACGTCTGCCTCAGCTATTGAAATTGAGGGTTTTCGTGGACATTACAAAATCGGCTTGACCGATTCCTATGTTGAGGAAGGAACACACACCGAGTTCCAGATGTACCCAGTTTCAATTTTAGCGGTTTCAAAAGAATTGCATCTGGCTCTTTCAAACAGGCTAGCGTATTCAGTTTAAACAATATAATGATTCATTAATAGCAGCAGGTGAAATGCAATGCAAAACGAAGCCGTGCACGTAACAGCACTAAATGAAATTTCTTGCTTAAAATGCACAAGGACAAGGTATTCCTTCACATAATTGCCCTTCAAGTACCGACTGCCGAATATCGTCTCTTTCTGTTCTGCCTTTAAATTTTCGCCTCTTTTAATTAAATTATAGAATTTCCTCAAGTGATTGTAAAATAATATTTGCCCTTGAGCTTTTGTTGCCCTAGAACGGCGCCACTTTATTAAGTCGATGTTGCTATCAGCTCCAAAACCGAAAAATGTGCTCATGAAGTGACTCTCTTCTTTCAGTTTTAGTTTAGTTTGGGAAACTTCTAAGCTTGCTCGAATGTTTTACAATAAATAAATTGGTATTGCTATCTCACTGTTTGGCTCACTGGACAAATGCCTTTCAACAGCCTCCTGTTCATATAATATCCGGTTGAAGCAGGAACTGAATTTGCGCCATTAAAGAACGTTTTAGAATTTCTACTTTTTCCCTTGTGTATGGAATCAGCTGATTTAACATTTTATGATCGTGTGTCTCTCAACAGTTAATTAAATTCTAGTCTATTCGACGCGATTGTGGAAACAATATATGGGGTCGGTCTTTGGTGATAAAGATACTGAATATTACGAAATAGTCTCTGGATTTCCACTTTCCATTACATGCAAAAGTTTACATTTTAATGAGAGATATCAGTGAAATTTCATCTTGTTTAAGTTACATTTTTGCAATGGCCACTGAAAAAGATCTAGATAATGTCGTTTTGAAGACCAACAGATGACAACCCAGAACTAAATCTACTCACTGCCAATGTAGCAAAATGAACAGCCTTTGATGTTTTTAAGAAGAAAAAAAATTATGTATATTTCAAATCAAAGCAACGTTTCAAAGGCTATCAATCCCTTTCCAAATAGTAAAGGGATAGAGTGTGAAGATTCAGAAAAACATAAACCATTTGTTACAAATTGTACAATATTGTTGGTTTTCAATTTACTTTTTTCTTTTTATGTCTGACCTCTGCAAAAATATTAAGAGGAACAAGTGGCTGCGTTTTTGTTTTTGTTATGCTGAAAGATTTTTGCAGGGATGTACATATATAAGCAATGTGATTGGTTTGTGTTTGTAAACGTTCAGTTCCAGACCTCTTTTAGTTTGCGTTTTTTACGGAAAGGAGCAGTTTCATACAAAAACAGTCTCAAAAACCTTGTAGTCTATTTGCAAAACCTTTCAAAAAACTTTATTTGAATACGGTTTTCCCTTGGCAAACTATTCTTTACTTTTATATAACTTTATTGATCTTTTACCAGATGGTTTTTGCTGCGAACACATAAAAGAAAAGCACTTTTTCGCTAAATCAGCATACAGTCTACAAGCAATTGCTACCACGAAATTGTTCAGGTTGTTTGGGTTTTTAAAAAACAGATATCTGAGTCACATTTGAAAAAGGAAGCGACCTTAAAAACAACTGGCGTTTTTTTGCTGGGGGTGGCATTATGGTTTAATTGAACGCTTTTCTCTTCGTAATCATAGTTTCCCCAACTTAACAAGAAACACAAACAACACAACTGAATGTTATGATTGAATTTGTTTAACGAAGGAAACCGCATCCGGATATTAAAATTTCTTGATCCCCAAAGCCGCCAATTGAATGTGCAACTTTTTCTGACCTATATTATTTCAAAATAATGTGTGTTTGTTTATACTTGTTGTCGTTCCTTGTCAACCCATTCTATCGAACACAGTGGAACGCCAGGGAGTACTTGCTTCTTCGTGTTTGCAGTTTGTATTTTCGTTTACAGCTTTTGTTTAAGTTGAACAATTTCAGGCGGAAGTTAGTTTCCTTGCAAAGCTTTCAAAAATGAATTCAATAATATATTGGTTTGGGAGCATTATTTATAAAATCCCTTGTGTTGTAAAGTGAATGTTTGTTTCTTGCAAAAGACCGTGCTAAGAAGAACACCTTTTTCTTGCACATACAATATTCTGCTTTGCTATGACGCATGGACTTTCCAGCGTCGTTAATTGCTTATGTGAGGAGATTGACAATTATTGAAGGATTACCGATTAGTGCCTGCAAAGAACACTGTGGAGTAATTTAATTGACAAGCAAGAGTGCTGAAGTATATGTTGATTAGTGAGCTTTTAAGGAAGAGGTGACCCCCCATGACCTTATTTTCATCCAATGTGAACCATCTCCTCTGCGATATGTATAGCTCATAGCCTCCTTCTCATCCTTTGCCAAAGAACCTATTATGTTCTTTAGTTCCAAGGATTTTAAAATCTAATAAGTTTCCTTGGAGAGATCATTTTCTTATCCTCAAGTTTCAAGAAGAACGATCGAGTGCGTTCTCGCTTTTAATCGTTCGTGGGAATACGACAAAATTTTAGCTCCATGTCGCCATTGGAAAAACTAAAAGCTGTGGTGGCAGTGTTCGTTTGCTTTGTCATCTTTGCACCGTATGTCAGTGCGTCAAAAGAAACTGTAGTTGCAGCTACAAAGTACGGCGACATTAAAGGTGTAACAACCCATTTTCCACACGCTTCGGGGCCAATCAAAGCCATTAACAAGTTCTTGGGAGTTCCGTACGCGAGTGCACCGGTTGGGGCCCTCCGTTTTCAGAAGCCATGTGAACCAAAACCATGGAGACCAGATATTTACGACGCAACTCACTTTCACAGTGTTTGCATGCAGCAACCAACTCTTTTCATGAACGCCATCCAAAGTGTCTGGCCTGACTTTACTGAAAAAGACTTCAGCGAAGACTGTTTGTTTCTAAACATATACATGCCGAACTCATTGCCCTCGCTGAATGGGACAACTGAAAGACAAGCTACAGGCCGGTATCCAGTGATGGTTTATTTTCATGGAGGCAGTTATTTTGCAGGAACACCCGTTCGACTGGAAACTCCCGGGGAAATTCTACCTTTGAGAGGTGTGGTCCTGGTAACCGTCCAATATCGCCTCGGGGCCTTTGGATTTTTAACAACTGGAGACGCAACTGCCCCAGGGAATGCTGGGATTCTCGACCAGGTTCAGTCATTAAAATGGATCAAGGAAAACATACATGGCTTTAATGGTGATCCAAAGAATGTGACCATATTTGGTGAAAGCGCCGGTGGAGCTAGTGTAGGTCTTCACACAGTGTCCCCATTGTCTAAGGGTCTCTTCCAAAGAGCCATAGCAGACAGCGGAGTTGACTTTTCCCCATTTGCTTACTTACCGTTAGCAAAGGTAATCAACTTTACAAGAGAACTTGCACAAAACCTAGGATGCTCCTTAAAAAGCAACAGGATTATGACAGAATGCTTACGTAACATTGATGCTTTCAAAATTGCCAAAGTTGCTATCGACCCTAATCAGTTTTATCCGGTGGTGGACAACTATTTTCTCCCCAAAACGCCTCAGGTTCTTCGTCGGCAGGGAAAGTCTCATAATGTGGCGCTTCTTGCCGGATATACTAAGGATGATGCTGGATTTTTACTAAGTGACAGTGACCGCTTGGAGCCAGTATTGCATCGCAGAGCATACATAAAAAAGACAGTTATTAAAGGGAATTTAGGATGGAAAGACGAGAAAACTGCTCAATACTTAGCTGCCGCAATCGAATTCCAGTACACCCCCTGGCCGCACAACAAGGATCTTCTAAGATTAAGAAAAAAAATCATAGAAATGTATACCGATTACTTCCTGTCTGCCCCAACCCATGCCGTCCTGCAGCTGCATGCGCTGAACGCTCGTGTATTTATGTATGAGTTTCGTTACCGCTCCAAACTTGACAAAACTCCAAGTTGGAGGGGTGTGACACACGGGTCAAACTCAAAGTACATTTTCGGCGTTCCTTTCTTGAAGTTGTTTAATACCAGCAGTGTACAAGAATTTGATGAGCGTGACCGAAATCTGAGCAATTTTGTCATGACCCTATACACAAACTTTGCCAAATATGGCGATCCAACTCCACGGCCGGTCGGTGGTGTAAAATGGAAACCGTTCAATCTGGCCGACTACGCATACATCCGGATCGATGAAAAACCCTTAATGGCAACAAGGTTCCACCCGCACCGCATTGCATTCTGGAACTACTTTTACCCACATTTTATCAACCTTACTTCAGACGACCACGAGGAGCCAGATCAAAGACCAGGCCAAAATGAAGGTCCCGTAATTGGTGCAGTGAATAATGAAGCCAGAATGTTCCTGCTCTGCGGATCCCTTGCACAAACTTTGGCAATCTTTTGGGGACTGAAACGACTGCTGTAAGTCACTCAGCCGAATTTAACCGTATAGTTTCTGCTATGTTCCAAGATGTGTTGCTACCAGAATTGTAGAGATTTCCATTATGAACTGACCCAACAAATGGAAAATGCGAATTTAAAGTTTCCCACTGTTTAAAAAGCATTCATAAACTGATAAGAAACTTGACGCGAGTAAAAATTTAATTTCAAAATAATCAATGTTTTTTCTTACGGTGAAAAGAAACAACTCAACAAACCGCTACAGATGTATCATCAAAAACTTTTTAATTGTGGTTTGTTTCCTTTGATCAACACTTCCATTCAAATACAAGCAAATGTTCAACAAAAACATTTTAATTTTTGCGTTACCATTACATGTACACAATGTTGAAAACTAAACTATAGGGCTGGACGGTTGGATTTAATGTAGTTTTTTACTCAGACAAATAGAGTTTCAACATGCGTCTGCGTGAACAGAATATTATCCATAATTATCTATTATATACAGAGCTTCGAACAAACACATTATTGTATAACTATACATGTACAAAAACTATATAATAACTATTTAAGTACCACTCGATATCGAGAAAACTAAGTCAATATTGTATCAAACACGTAACGAGTTACGACAGGTGCTAGTTCAAAATTTTGAAAACCATAAAAAGTAGCATGGTACTGCTATGTATTGATGTACAGTCTGTCTTTTTTCAGTATTATAACATCAAAGTTGTACATATGAATACATAGATTTAAATTAGAAATCGACTTTTGTCAAAAAAAATTGTCAAACTTTATGACAAAAAATTCAGGATTGATTGGTGCTATTTTCAAAATCACTTTTGTACGAAAGAACGTCTAAATGCGACTAAACAAAAGTTACTAACTTGTTTTTAAATATTTGCAATTGAAATTTAGTTTTAAAACATTACTGGGCAATCTTGAGAGTAAACATTGCCAAACTGTATTGCAATGAAACCGGCTAACTCGAACACCTTCCTTCCATGGTTGTACTTGAACTTGAAAGGAAAACTAAGCACGTGTTGTTTTTAAAATAGTTAAAAATCCTGATTGTGCATAGTTTTATAATACCCTCTGAAATTGCTGATATGAATTTATTGTTATCCCAGTGAATGTGTATTAAACCAATACTTTGGTTTGTGACTGATTAACACGGATGCAACATGCTGCAGAAAAGAGCGTACAGCGCTTTCTTGTTGTAAATAAAATTTTAAGATTGCATAAAATTGTAAAAGGCACTATCAAAATTTTGATATCACTTCACCAAAAAGCTCTTTTCCTGTAGCTGAACCTCTTGGCCAAGGTGAAAGAGAAAATATTCATCCGAGTGTACCATTATTCCATTTGGCACTTCCTGTCAGCTGCTCGCAAATTAGCCGACATAAGCTTTCTTAAAACTCTTCCAAATATAGCAGCAAAAATTTTGCATTTAGCATTTATAAACCACACTGCATGTAAGGATCGACACTGAAATTTGTGTTTCATATTCTGCAGTGGAATTTTAAAAAAGAATGGTTTTGTAAATATCTATATACTAAGTATATATAGTCCTTCTAGCAAATTTGTGTATGTACTTGAAGTTATCGACAATAAAGTTATTAATGGAAATTCGTGCAGGTGTTTTTAGTTGACATTCGGCTCTTGAAGATGCAATATCCTTTTTTTAAGAATATTTAAATAAACGCAAGATAGAAAATGTTAGAAATGCTAAGAACATATCTGAGGCTGGAGAATTTAGAAACGCGAGTAATCTTTGTTTTGGATGCTGCATAAAATCATGGAAACAATTTGATTCTCAGCTAACGTTCGGCGCCGGTGCAACATTGCTTGTCACCTGTAGTGCTGCTCTTGTTTTCAACTCGTTCAGTTTACTCTCCGGCCAGGAGAGCGGCCTATCAATATAGCATGCAACCTTTTTTATTTTATAAGAACCAGTAACTTTCGGCTCAGCCTGGGCTGTTCTTAATTTTTTGGTGATTTCAGCCTCAAATTGTTCTTAAATTGTTCTTATTTCCTGATATTTTTAAACAGTGAATTAGCTGCCTGGAACGTAACATGTAAAACGGCACTAAGAAATATGTGTTTTAAACTGTCAATACCGCGTTTGCGAATGTGACGAGCTTGCTTATCACTCTTCCAGCGCCTGATGGCGATGAGCAAACTTAATTCTGACAAGTTTTGTTTTCATGTACATCTCAATCTGTGTACAAATCTAAATAAGTTTCCTAAGTTTTTCTAACTCAAATTTCAGCCTTGTGATTGTTCCTAGCTTGTTCTTAAATTTTGGGCAAATCTCAGCCTGGGTGTTCTTATTGAGTTTGCTCTTGTAAAAAAAGCGTATACTCGTGCAAAGAACATTTAGAGCATTTGAAGGAAAAATTCTCGAAAAAAGTATTTAAGAGCATTTACTTTAAGCTCAAAAACTTGACCTACGTATATATAAAAATAATGATCCATGTTCAGAGGTTAAGCACTAATAAAGATATTAGCATCAGTCGATTTAGAATGTTGAAAATATTCGTGCTAGCTCTTACGAAAGCATTAGAAAATGGCCAAGAGCTTATTTGCTTAATAGCTCATGCAAAGTTAAAGCTGTAACAGGTATTTTTTTAATTATAAGCCACTTTAACTACTTTAATACAACTACGTTTGCACGAAAACTAGCAGATGAGCTTGGTAGCGGCAAAACAGTTACACAGATGCGTTTCCGAACTTTTCGTAAATTCGCGCACAGAACTGCCCGTGAGTGTGACATTTTTCTGTTCCTTGCAACCGATTGGAAAAAATCTTTGACGCATTTTCTGACATGAGTAAATTCTAGCTTAACAGTTTGAATATGTTTATTCATGAGTAAATAGGTTCTTTTTTTGAACCATAAACTAACAAGGATAAAATGTATAGGGTCGTGGCGCACCAAAAGGTCGAGATAAGTTCTGCCTGGGGTTTCTAATACATTCTGAAGTACCAGGCTGCATTTTGAGCTGCATGATCTGTGTGTGATTTGGTTAAGTTTGGGAAATTTTCAATTTATTCTCTTTAAGTCGAAATACTTTCAAAGACAAATTTGCAAAGATTAAAATAAGACAACAAAACACATAAAACCTATCGTTGATGCTGTTTACCACGCCTATAAGAAGTGAAAATTAAATATGAAAAAAATGAAAAAAAAACACACAATCTCATGTCTTTTAATGTTACTGTTCACTTTGAGCGGTGTTTTCAGTTTTTCTTATGTAACTTCGTTAACACGCATCGGTTACCCACAAACCTATTTATCAATAGCAAGTTTATGAGATCTGATCTAGATGATGGTGAGTTTTTATAAAAGATTGTGTTTGTAAACGAATGCGAGCTTCATAATTCAAACTAACCCTTTCACTTCCAGACGTCGATGCGGCTGTCAGCTTCAATGTATGCCATTTTTAGTTTGTTTATCAGTTTTAGTACCAATTGCGCTCTTATTCCGTCCTGGCAATTTTTGATTAAAATTGTTTTCAGTTAATTTTCTGCAGGCATTTGAAGAAAATTCCCAATTTGCAGCATACAAGATTGCCCTGTTTGGGTCATAATAAAAATTGAAGCGGAATTTAGAATTCGCCAGGACTGATTTTATCTTCAGATTTTATCGTAAAGTTTGACAGCATGAGATTAAAAATTGTGGGAGCATTGATCCTTTATAGTTTCATAGTTTAACTTTAAGCAAAAACATGTCTCGAGAAATCCACTCCTAAAGTACACCACACGTCATACAATTTTACTTCCGGTGAAAACTTTCGTCCGTCATATCATACTGTTAAACGTGTTGAAGGTTTTATTTGACTAGAAGTTCTTTTAATGTGTATGTATTTTCTGCAAAAATCTTAGTTTAGAAGTTACGATCCGTTCCAACGTGAACCTAAACTGAACGGTAACCTTAAGACCCGAAACTTTACGCTTGGACTGTTTCACGACCCCAAAGTAATCAATCGAAGCTCGAGTTTTTACCACGTTCGGCTAAACGCCGTAAATGAATCTTGTACCTTTGGACATTGAAAAGGAGCAGAAAGTTTCTATCCCGCAGATATCAACAAAACACATGCTTATCTCTTTTTGGTAGGAACCAAGTAACTTTGGCCAAGCTCAATATTTTCTGTTTATGAATTTAGATTAAGTTAGTCAATCTCGGGCAATAAAGTTTCCGAATTGTTCTGTTGGTTTGCTGTTATTTGGTAGCATAAAATTTAACTGCCAACTTGCTAATTACTTGCAGCGTTTTGACTGTCCTAAAGCGTTAGTTCAATGCAACCGTCTTAGAAGAGCCTAAAAAAATAACTACTTCAGAACTGTGAACCAGGAAACTAATAAAACGGCCTATTTTTGAGACAGTGATAACCTGAGACCCACGTGATGTTATCAAGATTCAGCAGGTAGAGTTTTAAGTATTCCCACTGTGCACCGCGGTCATTATATGTACAAAGCCTGAACGGAAGCACTTAAGAAACAAAGAAATATTAAGTACAACAGTGGCCAAGGTCATAATTTAACCACCCAGAATTGAAAAAAAACGGTTTAGAGAAAAATATCATGGACTTACCAAAATTTAGTTGTCAGTAAATGATTTTGATATTAAGATACCAAAAGATAGACGCCACTTTGCTGTCGATTTGCATAACTGTTCCTGTGATGTATGAAATTTTGCCAGAACGCTCTTGGTTTTTTAATAATTTTAAAAAGAGCTACTTGTTTGTATTTGTGAGATCTACGGTTATTCCTCCCTGCCTTAGTCCATAAAAACTGCTTACAAGCTGTTAACAACGCCGATTCAGTAAAGGCAAAAGCACGTATGAAAATCGTAGTTTAGGTGAATCAACGTTCAACTACAAGTATGAAAAGGTCTTAGTGAGGCCATCGACCTCTTTGTTAGATCTCAGCCTTGGCTGTGTTCAAAACGACCTATACCACTTCTTCTGGAAATGTAAAAAAATGATGTTATGTTCGGAGCAGTCGAAATAGAAGTGCAAAATTTTTTTAAGGTTTGCCTCACGGAGGTTGAAAAGATTACAAATGTATAGAACACTGAAAAACATACTTTCGCGCAACAAAATTCAAATTGTCGTGAATGAGTTGAATGGTATGAGGGACCACCTTTCAATGAGTTTGAAACAAAGAACAGTGCACAAGGTTATTTGACAGGTAGTGCACAAAAATCAAAATGCTATTAAACTCAAAGAGGTGCCAGCTTAATCCTCCATAAAAAGATTACTATAATCAATTAATTGAGTTGAACAAAACATAAATACGTATATTAGAATCATAGCACAAACCGTCGATGATTAATCCCTTTTAAACACGAAGACGCGCTATAAAAGGGCGGTACCTAAGGTACACCTCGTTCAGTTGTCAATCAACCGCCGCCGAGGGCGGCTGGCCGGACTCAAGAGCGGGAAAATTTCAAGCGAGCTCACAGAAGCTGCCGCGCGAAACACAAATAACAGTACAGACGTCGCCAGCGTTTAGTTTCGTCCATTCACTTGTTGGCAAGTTGTTGCAACAATTGTTTCAGGTTTATTGTAAACTCGACTCATTTGTATCGTATTGTGATGGTGTAATTCGGCCAGCTACTTTACTTTCCCTGCCGAGAGTGCAGTGCAGCATTGCAAGACTCATGGAAAATGTCACTTCAACAGACATTTCTTCGTTGCTTGTTCCTATCCTGATAAGATAGTTCAATCACACCTCATTCCAAAGTCTGAATCAAGAAGAAAGTTTAGCAGTAATTGTAAATTGCGGTGAGCCAAGTCGCAGAAAGGTACAAATTAAAATAATCATCGCCGTTTATGTCAACTTGTTGTGCTTCCCGGTGTACTTACAACCCGTTTAGAGCATGCAGACATCGATGCGCATTTATGCTCTTGTTTAACATTTCCGTATAACAAAACTGAACACTTCTGACTATTTAAAAGAACTTTTTATTCATCAAATACTAGTATGACTCGTTCAACCGCTCATAAACACTTGCGACAGCTTTTAGCTGGTAAAAACGGCGCGAATTTGAGACAGGCTCGTTCGACCATCTTTGTCTTCATTGACAACACACCGACTGGCCAGAGCAAACGCGGGAACACAGGAAATATATCAACATCTTTAATACTTCTAGCTTATTGGCACACTTTTACTGCCGTCTCGAAATGGCAATGCAATTGTGTAAACGTGGCCTAAACTAACAAAGTGAGCATGAGGCTGACTGAATACTCTACTTTAGTACACCTAAAGGTGTAGTAAATGAGAACGAATACGATTTACGAAGACTAAACATTTAGTTGCGGTGTTTTCATTGAAGAAATTAGACAATATAACCGCGAAATAAAATGCCTTGAAATCTATCCTGCAGATCGGTCGTGTTCCTCTTGAATTGCAGTAATGTGTCTACATATATACACTCATTTGTGACAAACAAAATGTTTTTGACACAAACACAATGTTTTGACTTGTAAAGAGATGAGACAGTCCGACCAGATAAAGACCAAACAAATGTTTGAAACCCTTTTGTTTCTGGGCACTGTTGGAAATTACCACAAGATGTTAGGAGGCATGTTTCGAATGGGGTAATCTAACTGGAGCTGGAATTTTACAAGTGAACAGAAAACAGTTTCAATACTTTTCTCAATTTTGTTATTGAGGTGCGCAAGACATCTTCACAATGGAGCCAGTGGAAAGAAGAGAGAGTGAAAAGTGAACTTGGGTTTTTAAAAATCTGATGGTGTGCATTCTTGTTATGCAAAGAAAATAAGAAAGAGAAATAACTAAGATTTGCCTTTGCTCTTCACTACATTTACATGTTCATAAATTACAGTAAGAAACTCAGATA